>JAOUZG010046976.1:438410-466503 GCA_026289955.1 Argiope argentata
AGATTGGAATACAAATAGAATTTGATTATAATAGATTAGATTACAATTAGAATTCGATTAGAGTAGATTAGATTACAATAAGAATTCGATTATAATGGATTAGATTTCAATTAGAATTCGATTATAATAGATTAGATTTCAATTAGAATTTGATTATAATAGATTAGATTATAATTAAAGTATTAAAATACAAACATTTTTAAGAAAGATTCTACATAATAAATAGGTAGGTTGCATCAATGTTTTTAAAAAACTGAATTTACAGTGCCATGGAATTTAAAAGATATATTGACAATATAATTATGTCTTTACAGCAATATAACCGCATGGTTTTGATTTTGAAATCATAATGATTAAAGCATATGTACGGCAATTTAATTCCCAAAAATATTTTATTGATGATATTATCGACATGAAATTATGCAAGATATTTATTTGGTAAAGAACTGATATTACCCTTGGGAAATCAGCTAATCTATAGGGATACTAATAGTTAATAACAGAGTTGTTGCCCAAAGAAAACTCTATGAGGGTTTTTAATTTCCAATACATGTTTTCGACTTCTAGACAGAGATAAAAGTGTATTGTTCAATTCCTCTACTTATGAAAGAACATGTTATAAAGAAGCTTATGCTGTCAAAGATATCTCTCATTCTGAATGTCTCTCTTAAACAACGTTACTCCAGATGACTGGGGTTTGTGTACTAATATTCAAAGTTTGTTCAAGAATTTATTTAGAAAGCTTTTGATAATATCTTTCCCGAAGTAGCCAGTCATTGAAGGTGGCTAATAGGTACACCATTTTGAAATTTTATTTATTCTTTTTTTTTAATTTTAACTCTTAAAACCATCTACAAAATGTTAAAATGATGCAGATTTATTTTTCAGAGAAACTCAATTTAAAGAAGTTACATGTATTAATTTTTTGGTGTAACAAACAGGTCCATGTATTAGGTGAATATTTATGCATCGAATTACTTTTCCAACTGCAAGGGGTTGAAAATACAATAAATGTCAAAAGGAAACTTTTTTGGACCTCAAATTTCCAATAAATATTGTCTGGAGTTTAAATTGAGACAGGTGTGTCGCTCAATTCCTCTACTCATGAAAGATCAGTTTAAAAAAAGTTCATGTTATCACTGTGATCCCTCGATCTGTCATTGTTTCTTAATCAACTCTATTCCAAACGATTATGCTAGGTATATTACTAGTTAATAATATATAAGTTGGCCAAAACCTCATTTGGAAAAAAATATTCATAATATTGTTGACATACCAGCTAGTCATAAAAGGCTGATGATATTTAGTAAAACATTGGTTATGCAAAAGAAACTCTAGTGGGGCCTTTCTCAATAGAGAAAAAATGCATTGGTTAAGTTCCTAAACTGATGAACGAACAGGTTTCAAAGAAGTTTCCATTATCAATGCCTTGAATTTCTTTCTTAGTCAACGCCTCTTTCGTCTACCAGTATAGGTACGGATATAGTTAACTTTTTTCTGTTAATTTTTTTGTCCCACACCTATACAGCTTTATTAATCAGTTAGCCGGCTTTCTGGCGCAGAGGTAGCGCGGGTGTTTTTTTTTTCGTGTTCTGGGAGTCCCGGTACGGGCATGGCTATTCTTCTGTCTGCTATCTGTGAGATGTGTGAATGTGACCCCCCCCCCCTTCCCTGTAAAAAGGGGTAGTGCAATCCAATGCGGTGAGTGCGTAGCTAAGTCGTACTCTTGGCCCTAGTTGTCACACTCCAAAAACAATAGACGCTCCTTTTGGCTTAAATCTACTGCTGTATCAGTGGGGGGGGGGCTTGTCCAATATGTCATGTGTCATCAATAACAACAACATTAATCAGTTAGGAAAATGTGAATGATGACACAAACAAAAATACAGAAAGGTATACAGCCCTTAAAATCTTATTATTATAATATTACCTGAATTATTATATCTTGCGAATGTAATTATAAAATTAAAAATTATTTACAAATTTTGCATTATATTTAAATTATTTATATAAACGGCTCATCAAATGAGCAAATAGAACATATAACGAAATATGAGTAAATACATGCTTGAGGAAACAGCTATTATTCTGCAAAAGATGGTTTAAAACTCGACAGAAGCATATCCATAAGGCTAAGATGTTAGCATATGTATTTGTTATGGTTAAATGGATGCTCTCCAAGCCATGTTATTCAAAGCTAACAAGCATGTCGTATATGATGCATGACATTCTGATCAATGAAGCAATTCACTCCCTGTTCTCGGTGTATTCATAAGGCAGACACAAATCTAGACATTGAGATGGTGTTTGTCTGAATGATGAATCAAATATTCTTCAAGTAATTGATAAGTCATGAAAGTAATGGATTGGCATCATTACATCAAGGTTGTATTTACTTATTGACCGGCTAACTTGATTTACAAAATGGGTAGACACTTTTTAATCATAATATAATATAATATTTTTAACGTTATTTATTAATCATGATCATAATATAATTTTTTTAACATTATTTATTAATCATGATCATAATAGAAATTTTTAAATATTATTTATTAATCATGATCATAATATAATATTTTTAACATTATTTATTAATCATGATCATAATATAATTTTTTAACATTATTTATTAATCATGATCATAATATAATATTTTAACCTTATTTATTAATCATGATCATAATATAATATTTTTAACATTATTTATTAATCATGATCATAATATAATTTTTTAACATTATTTATTAATCATGATTCTATATAATATAATATTTTTTACATTATTTATCAATCATGATTATAATATAATATTTTTTAGCATTATTTATTAATCATGATTGTAATATAATATTTTTAACATTCCTTATTAATCATAGTAGACACTATTTAATCATACTATAATGTAAAACTTTTTACACATTATTTATTAAACATGGTGCTGTAATTAGACTTTAAATTTGTATTGAGAAACAAGTAATTAAGAATTTTGACAATAATTATGAATTTACATTATAACGAGATATTTTAAATATTGTTAAAATAAAGCTAATGACATTGAGAATTTTATTTTGTATTTTATTGTAATTGTATTTTGTTTTTACATAGTCAAGTATGACGAATTCACATACATAGGGTATACTACTATGTTTATTCCTATTTAAGGTAACTACCTTTTTTTTAAATTGCTTGTTAAACTAAACTAATAAGACTTTGAAACGGGGTATGGATTCAAAGGTTTAAATAAATTTTTTGAATCTTTTTTTTTTCAATTTTATACCAATTATAGACAAAATTAAATTATAGAATTAATAATGATAAAAAGATTTTGAGATACCCGGAATTTATGAGCATTATTGATTTTCCCTGTAATATAAATGGATTTATAAAAAACATATTAATGCCATTTCCTTTTTAAACGTTCTTTTAACAGCAAATGCTGAAATTTTAATAAAGTAAGATATGTTGCATTTTTTTCTGAAGTATTATATATCTATAAAATACTTTCTGTGCGCAGAAAATATAAATTCTAATTGATTTTACTTTTTAGCATAATATATTTTATGGGCATACTTTGATTCAATAAGCATGTTATTGTGTTATTTAATTAGTTGATGTTTAGTGATTTGCAACTTAGATTTATTTAAAGCTCATATTTTAGATGGATTAACAATAAATTTAAAAATTATATAGAATGATACACTTAATCTTGTCGAATTCCAAGTTTATACGCGTCACATGACTATCAGAATTAGGCGTTTGAAAATATTTTATGTAAATGACTATTAAGTCTAAATTTAAATAAAAAAAATTTAATAAAAACTTTTCGCTATTAATAATATAAAAAAACTAAACTATAATTAAATACGAATATAAAGCAATAGTAATGAAACATTTCTACTTCATTTGTGAATTTCATTTAAAAGGAATGTAAATTATTTCATTCATTATTTGACAGTTTCTACTAAAATAAGCACCGCTGTAAATGCATGAACTCTTTTAAGAAATTATATTATTCGAATTGCAAATATAAAATATGGAAACCTGCAAAAATTTTAGTGGCATTTTGTAAAATGAAAAAAGTTGAAGGAACTGGGAAAGAAATATGGTCCAGTTGTTTACTGCAGATCTCGGAGAACAATTTAACCTTCAAAAACAAAAACGTATTGCGGTAAAGATTTTTTTTCTCTATCGAACGCTTTTTATAGCAATACATGTTTGAAAATTGCATCCAAACGAATATGCATTTCAAAAATATAAAATAGGGGAAAAATGGTCGAATTGTTTATTGTAGATCATGAATAACAGTTTGACCATCGAAAATAAAGCGTCTTGTGGTAAATGTATTTTCTCTCTCTAACGCATTTTATAACAATACAGGTTTGTTGTTGTTACTAATTTTTAACACTTAAAACCACACCACACCTCCGTTTCTAGGGCTCAAATGGCCTCTTTCCGGTTTGGTATAGATGTAGGTGGACTTTATTAAAAACCAAAAAAAAAAAAAAAAAAAAAAAAAAAACGTTACACAGTCGTTGCTACATTATTGGAAAGAAACATACAAGAGACAAAATACACAGACATATAATATAACAATAAGTGATAAAAATTAGAGGGAAGAAGGTCTGGAGTACAACAAAATGGATGAATGAATATCATAATGCACAGTATAAATGAAAATATGAGGGAATTAAAAAAATTAGTAACTTGAAGGGTTAAAAGGATTTATAAAAATGCGTGATATTAATTGATACTCAAAAACTGATGAGCTTAATCGAGCCGTAACAGTTCTCCATTATCAATTAGAAATCTAATCATGTTTATGATTCTTTTTGTGGAAAATGAATTATTAAGGACTCTTTTAAACCAAAGACTTTCTAGCGAAATGGGTGTTTTCGAAGGTGCCATGAAACCGTAAAGGACAGGATGTTGCAAAGTGGATGGGATCGCCGACTTCCCCACAAGAGTAATAGTCGTTTTCTGATAAATGGAATCGGTGAAGAAAAGAAGGGAATGGACCATGTCCTGTTACAAACAAAATTTCTTCACGAGTCCAAAAGAGTGGTTGCAGTTTTACCGTTTTTATAAATTTTGGTACATAACGCCCCGTGTTTCCACTATCTCAAAGAATTTGCCATTTTCTTATAAATATTTTTGAAGTTGATGTCTGAGATGACACCAGGGTTTCGGAGCTTCCATCAATACACCATCAGTGATTGCTGATTTCGCTAGGATATCAGCTTCTTCATTACCCATGTGACCAACACGGGATTTGATCCATCTTAAGAGAATATTTGGGTTTTGGACGAGTAAGGACTGGATGTATCGGACAAGTTTATGAGGGGAATGGGGATCTTGTATTGCCAGCAAACTTGAAAGACTGTATGTCCATATTTTAATCTTCTCATTCTCTTCACTGGCTCGTAAAACAGCCGTTTTCAGGCCAAGCAATTCGGCTTGAAACACAGTATGGAATTCTTCCAATTTTCCTTCCCATTCAAGGACTTTCATGCCGTTTTTAAATGCGCAATATGAGCAGCCTGTTCCTAGCTCTGTTTTGGACCCATCTGTGTAGAATGTTAAATTGGTAACCTCTTTAAAGGGTTCTAATGTTGAGACTTGATTTTCTACCTCAAACAAAGAAGGGTAGATGGTGATATTTTTGACTTTTTATTCATATTCTCCTGGGTAATATGTTACCGCTTCAAATTCTGTTTCTTTAATGGCACTTGCCACGTCAGAGTCATTGACGCAGTAAGCGATTTTTAAGCCGACGGCGCGTCTCTTGTTTTGTAGTAGCGCCAACTAGGGCCAAGAGTACGTCTTAGCTACACACTCATCACATCCACTTGCACAGCCCCTTTTGACAAGGGGGAGGTCACATTCATACACCTCACAGAATATACACAGAAGAACAACCATACTCTGACCAGGACTCGAACCCTGGGCGTCCAGATCACGGGGAAGACGAGCTGCCTCTTTGCCATGATACCGGCGTAATACGGGTGTGAAAATCGGAAATAAACGAATGTGTATTTCGAAAATATTTCTCTTAGAATTAAAGAATGTCAGATTGTGTCTTCCTTTATGTCAAAAGTATTCAACGGATTCTTACTTTCTATTTTCTCAAACGATGTTTTCGAGATAGAACAGCCAACTCCAAAGTTATCCGTCGAGTGATGCATAAGTTGTGCCACCATGAATTATCTCTATAACGATCTATCCTAATCTAGTTTGTAGCATCTATCTAGGTTTCTGTGTAGCGTTTATCAAGTAGCGCATATCTAGATATGAAAAAGGTTCAAACTTAGATATAATTCCATTATTATAGAGACTGAAGTAGATAAGATGTTATAGGGGATGCAAAGGCGTTGTTGTTGTTACTAATAGTACTTGCTATAGACATGCAAGCTGATGTATTAACATCGATGTATCACCAAATTACCATCGAATATTCACTACTAAATATACATACCACTTATTTTTTTGTTTATTTAAAACATTTTTTTTTCAGATTAAAATCATGGAATTATTCCAAATTTAAATTCAGTAATGTAATAAGTTTTAAATCAATTTTGCATTTGCTTGGCAGATAAATACATCACTTGAAGAGAAAAAAATGTAATCTGATGCAATTTTATCAATAATATGTATTTGTTGTTACTTATGGCATTTGCCATAAGTAAGCCCCGCTGATACATCAGCAGATTTTAAGCCGGATATATACGTCTCTTGTTTTACAAGTAGCGCCATCTAGGGCCAAGAATACGACTTAGCTACACACACTTCACAACCCTTTTTAGGGGAAGGACTGCATTCATGCAAATTCATTCATACAACTCAGATCGTAATTTAGACCTGGAAGAGAGAACGCTCACTTCTGACCCAGTACCCCCAGTGATATTACTCTCGATATGGAGGACTTTGCGTCCACGAATAAATTTAACAAACGCCAATAGCCATACACTCAGGGGATATTTTGGAAGGTGAGCTTCGAACCTGTAACCTAAGGAGTACGAGTCCAACGCTCTACCAACCAGGCCAGCCATGTTTTATATTCAGAAATAAATTAAATTCAACCCACCAAAAATTGAGTCAAAATGCCCATAAATATATAATAGGAAGTGTCCGAATTTTAAGAATCATCAAATATATAAACACTTGTTGTCACTGTTTCTAATGGTACTTGCATGGATAAGACTGATGACCGCAATAAGCGATTTTAAGCCAAAATAAGCTTGTTTGAGGTAGTGCCAACTAGGGCCAGGAGTACGACTTTAGCTACACACTCATCACCTTCGTTTGCGCAGGTACTTTTTATAGGGGGGTGCATTCACACGCCTCACAGATAAAACAGAGAATACCAAACATGCTCTAATCGGGACTCAAACCAGGAGCTTCCAAATCAAGTCGAAAATGCGCTACCTCTGGGCCAGGAGGCTGCTTTAATTGGGCAAATCTATATAACCAGTTTACAATATTAAATTTTGAAGCATTGGCTTTATTTATGGGGAATAATCTAAACTTTAATTTGTATTTCTATTAAAATTTATGAGATTACAAACATAAGTCTGTGGATAATTTTACATTTAAATAAGGCACTCAAGCACAAAAATAATAATAGGCTATAGACGCAAATTAAGAAACACTAAAAGCACAAATAAAGGCTGAAAACACTTTATAAAAACTAACCAAGATCTAACCAAGTTGTATTTTTTCTTTTCAGATCCCTGGCGCCAAACTCTTTCGAAGCCGGTAAGCACTATCGCCGCTCCACTTCACAGTTTACTTCCCATCCTATTGACAAATTATCGCCATTACAGTACACACACTGCCACGGACCACAGATGCAATCTATGAAGTTTCTTCCTTCTAACTATGTATACGATAGTAATCTACGAATACGTATCGATGCATTTGGGAGCATTACGCCATTACTTTTTGAAGCTTGATGCTCACCAAAGCGCTAAATTGGACTTATCAAGAGCAAGAGGGATGATTAAGTCATTGCTGAGGAGTGTTTACCAGAAAAGAAAAGATCATTATTCTTCTTGAGAAATACTTATTTTGGAAGGAGGGAAGAGTTGAGCTTCTGTCATTTTTTCTCTCCAATTACATAGTTTACCCTAAAGTAACGTCCTCAGAAATATAAAGAGTTTATATCGGTAAATTTCAACAATTCTCTGTAAATGTATTCCAGTGTTACCGTTTGTTTTTAGATACGTTTTCCTTCATCTAAAATTTTCTCTTCATTAAACATCAAACACAGCATATGAAAGATTTGTCATCTATGAGATTCTCTGTGGAGATTTTTGGCGTGTTTATTGTATCTTTCTTATTTCCTCTTCTTTTCCTTTCGTCTTCTGCGCATCCAACTTATTAGATAAATCAAGGTTATAGGCACCAGAATAGCAAGATGGCCTTATATTATGTAATTTTATTAATTATCATACAACAATCGTTTTCAGTATTTAAGGGCTAATCGAAGAATGACTGAAAATGTTAAATTTTAGGTACTTACGTGTTATACCGTCTTCGCCAACGATCGCCAACGGTTTAGTAACTTTTTGGCGACCGATTTAAATTTGGCGATAAAGATCAACTGATTACACCATTACAGGATTGTCAAAATTGGCAGTTTAGCAACTCATTGGCGATTATTTTAAATTTGGCGATAAAGATGGACGGTATAATACTCAAGTAACAAATTTTATTAGTTTCGTGTTACGTTTGGAGATCAGATGGTCCCCTGTGTATGTTAGTGATGTTTCAAAGGAGATTTGTATAGTTAAATTTAAATTGATGATCCTCTCAACAAACCAAGGATTTGTAAAGACGACTGAATCTTATTGGATTATAACAAATTTAGTTGCCATTGTATCTGGGCAAAATACGAATATTTTTTAAATATGAATATTTTTTTAACACTTCACCATTTTAATTTCCTATCTAAACTACATAGATAACTAGCAGAGACTTTCTTCCTTTGGTTTCTTGCAGAGATAAACTGTTTCATGAAAAATGAAAAAGTGTTGAACCTCTGAATAATGATAACTACTGCTGTAGGTAAACAAAAAGTATATTTAAAAGATATCATATCAAAGTTTTTAAAATGTAAAATGGTTTAAAGCATTTTCTGTTATAAAAATTTTTAAAAAAATTTTGGGAAAGCCTACAAAATTTTATTTATTTTTAAATTAAAAATTTTTAATGCATTATTTACACTTTAAGTTTTAATCATTAAACTTACAGAAATTAAATTCGGTGCATACTTGTTTTTAATGTAGTATTTGCTAATTAAGTGATTATTTTCCATACTTATAATTAGATTTTCAATTGGAAAATTTTAATGTTTTGTCCACAGAATACAAATCTTTACTTTAGAAATAGCTGGAATTAACGAAATTAAATTCTAAAGTAATAGGTGCGAATTGAGTAATAATTTTGCATAATTTAAATTAGATTTTAAAATAATTGGAAAATGTTAATGTGTTATCCACAGAATGCAAATTTTCCCTGACATGTCATTAGATTTAAGAAAAATAAATTTTATTTATAGTTATTTCTAATGATGAAAGTGCTGATTAAATAATGAATTTTTTAAATATTTTAATTAGATTTTAAACTAATCAAAAAGACATTATCATTAAAATCATTAAAATTATCATTAAAATACAAAATACAAAAATACAAAAATACATTATTAATACATTATCTACAAAGTGTAAATTTTTACAGAACAGATTGTTGATTTTGAGGAAATTAAATACTTCTAACGAGATGAGTGCTAATCAAATGACTGCATTTCATGTTATTAATTATATTTTTAATTAATTTGAAAATTTTAATGTATTATCTACTATATGCAAATTTATACTAGATAGATGGTTGAATTTAAGAAAGTTAAATTAAGGTCATGTTTACTTATAGATTAATAAATGCAAACTAAATTATTATTTTCTATGCTTTTATTCGATTCGAAATTAATTAAAATCCCTTAGTTCATTATCCACAAAAGCAAATCATTATTGGACAGATCATAGGATTTAAAGAAATTAAATTTGTACTTAGTTTATTCTAATGTTTAGGTGCTAATTTTATGATGAATTATTAAATTATTAATAAATTTAAAAATAATGGAATAAAATTTATCCTCAATATCTACGATGATTTTAATGAAAAACTATGTTTCTAAAGTGAAAAAAGCACTAATTTCACAACCATTTAAAATTTAATCATCAATTTCTCAATGAAAATTATGTATGTATATATTTTAAATTTTAAATTTAAAAAAACTCTTTGTATTTGTCTGAAAGTCTTTTTCTACTTACAAACTCGATTTTTTTTCAAATATTGAGTATAAAAAAAGAAACTAAACTGGCTTAGCTAAAATAAAAGAGTGAAGTTAATGAGTCTGAATGGTGTTATTTTTTAATCCATTTACTTATATTGGTGCTTCTGTAAATAGAGATATGAATGATTCTGTTAATAGAGATCCTTTTATACCGAAAGAATAAATATTGATTACTTCATTTATTTTTATGTGGGATAGGTATCAGAATTTAAAAAATAACCACATATTCTTAATTAAACATACTCAATTTTTCAAATTCAGGAGTTCAATTCAAATTTTATAAAAAAAAGGTGTAATCATGTTATTAAATAAAATAGGAGTAAAAATATATTTATTCAGAACTGCAATAAATAGAAAAATATATCATTTGTTGAAATCCGCAGTTCGTGCCAAGTACCCACCTTGTATTTTACGAATAATTTTATTCTGTAGAGTGATAATAAGCATTAAGTAATAAGATCACTTTTCTAGAATTCTTTATAATACTAGGCTATTCTGTTCCGATGGTATTTGCTTCTGCTCCTATCACCTGTTAGATGGTTTTAATTTCATTTGCTCTTAAATCACCTAGCTGATTATTATGACTACTTAGTTTGTTACTGACGTAAAGTAAGAATATTTATTTAATATTCTGCCGAGTCACTATAGACTAAAATTCGAGATTTCTTGTGTACTCAACAGTTTGCTTTCATATTTAAGACGAGGGTGACATAAATAAAAAAAGATTTAAAAAAATACCTACAACACAATGCGGACATAGATACAGAATTATACTACAGTCATATTGTCATTCACAAAGGGATAAATGCATAGGCATTTGAAATAAAACCATATATGATATTCTAACATAAAATAATAATAAAATACACTGAGATAATAAAGAAGTTTAAAATAATGATATTAAAATACAAATTTCAATAATATATAAATATATGCAAACACTGCCGATGAAGAAAAATAGACCATAAAGAGCAAAACATACTTGTTTAGTCCTGTTTTTCCAATTCTCTGGTATAATGACACACAGTAAAAGAAGGAAAGGTCAACCGATGTATAAAACATTGACCTGATGATCTGAGAGAAAGGGGTCATTGCAGTTAAAGTACTTATTGATAAATAATTTATCTGTTTTATTTCTACTATTTTCCTGGCATGATAGCTATATTAATTGTCACCCAGATATAAGTAGGTTTTATACATTCTGATCCTACATTATTGCATTCAAAGTGATGAAGTTATTAAAGTCGAAATCAAAGATGCTTCATAACTACGTATTAGACCGTCGATCTTTATTGCAATGAGTTGCTAAATCTCCAATAATGGCAAAAAACACTATAATTTTAAAAAATTCAATCTTTATCTGTCTTCCGCAATTCTGTTGGTTTCGTTAGCGTGGGCGGTTTATCACCGAATTTGAATCCATTGCGAATGAGTTACTAAAGCGTTGGCTAACGTTCTAATACGTAAGTACCTGAATTTTACCTATGTACCTTATACCGTTTTATTGTTGTTGTTGTTCTCGTGTTCCAAGTTCTACAACGGAAAAAAGGGGTACGGTAGCTTCTGAGGGAATGGACTCCTGAGCATCCTAGGGCAGAAATCTGACTTCTACCTCACATACGTCACAAATTCTTTTTGCAGAACGTATTTCTTTCATTCATCCAAAGATCGCAACTTAGATATGGAACAGACTCTCACCTCTGACCCAATACCCTCAGTGGTATTACTCTCGACATGGAGGACTTTGCGACCACGACAGATTTAATTAGAGGCAGCCTCCACAAGTACATGGAGTCTTCAGCTGATGGGTTCGATCTTGAATCCCAACGGATGTGAAGCGAGCTCCCTACCAACCAGGCAACCCGGCCCTTTACACTGCTTTCAATACTAAGAATTCAAATTCCGTTGTTTACCGCTAGATGGCGCATTTTTTATCTTATTGTAGACTCTTTATTTTATCTACTCATCATGTTTGGGGCAATAATAGTCGCTAATGTGTAGTAATGCGAGGACACATATACATATTGTTACATTTTTAGCGTAGCGGCTTCAGATTGTATGGACTTTATTTGAGGACAGCACAAACAAATTTATTTACAGCTATTTACAGGTATTTACAAGATGACTTGATAAAGTAAAACTTTAGAAAAAATAATCTAGCAGTCAAAAATCCAGCAAGAATCCAACAGTCCCTTACAGTATAAATGCAAGCTTTACGCAGAATAAAAACAGGCTGCAAAACTGCCATCGTATAGCACAATAAACAATAGGTCAGTAATACAACGTTAACAGCAAACGTAAAAACAGCTCCCCAATAACAAGGGGGAAATTAATCCGCTAGTTCAGCGAAGCACTTCTCTTCCGAGAGGAAACTCTAACTAACTGCCGGACTACGGCAACCCATCCCTTATATAGCCAAGCAAGCTCGTGCCCCAAAACACGCGAAACTTCTCAAAACACCGCGAGCGATCCAGTGACTACTAGACTATTCCTTTTGCCAAACCAACCCGGCTGGCTTGAAGCTCCTCGCCAAACGCTGCCAACTTCGGGGAATTTTCGCGGCGCTCACCCCCTCGTAACAATATATAGACTGATAGATAGACAGATGTGAGTGAATTAATGACGTTAAAATTGTAAAGCCTAAATAATAATACTAATAGGTAAGAAAAAGTTCATAATGTGTGCTTTTATAAAGAAAACATTGTGAATTAATTTAACGTTTAGTTGTTCAGAATAAATTAAATGCACAGTAGCCATACACTATCTTATCTTTTTTGAAGGCAACTGAAATTTAACCTTTATAAAATAAAATAAACACATTCCATATGTAGTGTGGGGAAAGTATGAGAAGATAAACTTCATTAGAAAAATTGCCTTTACAGTATCTAATATGCGTAAATATCAGTAATTAAAAATGTAAATCTAATGGTAAGTAATGCATGGATATTTCTTTGAATTTCACGCTGTATATCATTTATTTTTGTGCGTGTATTTTTTATGAATGAAATACTAACCTAATTTTACGTAATCCAATTTCCGTATTTTTGTTGCAGTTATTGATTTCGTGTTTCTGCTCAAATAGTACAGAATAATCTTCTTTTAGCGACTTTTGCTAGGCACTTAGTCTTAAATTTATATTTGTGGAAGTGCTCTGTTTTCAAATTTTATTTATCACTGCCTTCTGTTGTCTGCATACTTAAATTTTTTCATTGTATTAATTTATTTGAGTGAAGCCATTTAAAAGCAAAGAATACTTTTCAGAAGAGTGTGATTAAAAATTAAATATCACCTGGGTTGTTTAAAAGATAATCTGAATGAATTTTTATTAGATGTCTGTGATACCATAAAAGAGGAAATTAAGAGTATTTTAATTGCTTTATTCTAAAATAATGTCATTTTGATTATTTAAGACAACTAAATGGCGAATCAAGTCGCTATTACCCTTTCCTATTTACTCTGAAGTTATTTTTTTGTATGGAGAATTTATTCATATAGCTTGTTGTCATACTTGTTTACATTTCTGTAAATTGCACGCTATTTCATTATGCATATATCCAGAAAACGAACCTTTTCACAAAAGTTTTTTTTAATTTAAAAATGATTTTAAAATTTTTTTTAAAAATCGGTGGAAATATTTAGTAACAAATGCTATAAGGATTACTCATGAATATTTTTCAATCTTACATTCATATGATTTTTCATTTAAATTTTTAAAAAAAATCACCAAAGCACTTAAATTAACATATTATTCGAAACTATCTGCTATTATAAATCATTAATTTTACAGCCTATCTATCATTATTTATGTTTTTTAACTTACATTCAGTTTTGCAATGGTGTAAAAGGTTCCAAGATGCAGTTATATGCACTTTCAGCATAAGAGCAGATATGAAAAAGCTATAATAGTCAGTTATATAAAAAGTTTTTTTGTGTAAAATCACATTTTTTTAGGATAAACATTCATTAAAAAAACTTAATAAAAGAAAAAGTATTAAACATAGATAAATAAATAAGAAATAAAGCAAAATCATCCACTCAAAACTCGTGTCAGTCGTATTGTTCGAACAACTATACTGTATTTCGAAGCGGAAATTGAATATATTTATTCAAATAACTATTCTATCGTGTAAGAAAAATATGCAAAAATGGCACTTTTCTGAAAAGACACTTTTATAGATAAACTAAAAAAGCGAAACCTTATGTAAATTTTTAAAAAAATTCATCCAAATCGTTACATGTTAGATATTTATGGAATTTCTCCACTTCTTATCTGTTAGGTAGTCATTAAATTAAAATGATCAAAATTATGAGCAAGAATAAATGAATCAGGAAAAATGAAAGAAAAAAAAAGAATTTGAAAAAAGACTTCAAGTTATTCTTTCTAATTTCGAGGGTTTTTCACTTTGAACTGAAACTTCTAGGAATCCCACACATATCTCCTTTCAAAGGGTCTAATTCAGCAATCTCTATTTGTGCTTTTGTGATTAAGATGAATCATATTTTACTATATCTTTATTTTTTTTCCACTTAAGCAAATTTCAATATATTCCGTTCATTAGATTCTGAAATTTCTGAACTTCTTATTCGAAATATCTTTATCCTTCCATACTCTTTTAATAAAACATGTTTACCAAGACTTAAGTAATATCAAACATTTTTTTTTCTTAAATAAACATGTTTTTATATTTTGTGGGCGTAGGAATGTTGTGTATGAAACTTATCAGTCCTATTATTAGAAGTGTTTTCAATTTCTCGTGTTTTGAAAAATCTTTTTTTATCCCTTACACGGTTTTCAAATTTCAGCACTTCTATTTTAGATAAATGTTTCCCAGTTCACTTGCTTTGAAAGGAGATCGCTTTCTTTATCTATCTTTTAATAGCTATTTTTAGCTTAAATTGAAATGTTGAAAATATATTCTTATATATTTTGCACTTTATAATTAAAAATTTAACAATTAGTCCAGAATAAATGTATATTTTCGCTCAATGATATTTTGAATATTAGCATGAATAATGATTAATAAAACCTACATTAATTATAAATATAGATAAGACAGAATTTTGAAAATGTAAATAATAAAAATCAAAATTTGCTTCGACTAATTTTTCCTGAATATTTTGGATTGTGTTCTTATATTTCTCCAACTCATAAATATTAAATATGGTTTTAATGTAGACTTCATTACATTGTTGCAATAAATCCATCTGATAAATATGTCATCTTTGCGTTTATATGTAATCCACAGTAAAAAGATCAAAATCAATTTTTTTAGCAGATTTCTTTTAAATTCTGTTGAGAATCTTCATTTTATATGCAAAAACTGCCTACCAATTTTTTTCCTGGTCTTCATATTTTGAAATTATTGAATTGACTTTTATTTAAACAACCAAATAGATGGTTTCCGCTCAAAGTTTAACAATAATCTACAAAATCTATATGACAAATCCATATGACTAAAATCTAAATGACGAATTTCACCATCTTACTAAAGGAAAATTTAAATAATCTTGTTCATTAACAGACAGACATAAAGCTATAATTCTATTATTCGAATTCAAGAGAATCTGAAACTTCAAATCACTCATCAAAATCTTTTTTGGGAGTTTTTTGATTATCTAAATATCTTCATACATTTCGAAAGAAATAGATCAATAACGGTGCATTTAAATAGACTTTCCAAAGACTGCAAAGTGCTGGTTACTAATCCAGGTTTCTTTCAGATATGAGTTTGCAGTTAATCGTTATCCAACTTAATACATTTCTCAGTTTACTTCCCTTCTTTTACGAATTATCGCCATTTAATTCCACCTATTGATTCTGTTCATATACATAATTAATTAGTGGCGTCTTAATGCTTATACATTTAAGAAGATATTACGCCACTACTTGATTCATGAATGTTATGTGAGCGTAAACTGGGATTTTTAAAAGCATGAGTGAGAACTTAAGTCTAGACGAGAAAAGTTAAAGAAAAGGTTTTTAGTTAAAAAAAATAATTTTTGAAATATCCTGGTTTGCTTCTTCCTTCGAAGTATAAAAAATATCTAAACAAGATAGCCCAAAAAATTCCACTTTTTCAAAATCTAAATCTATTTTCATCTTAATATTTTTTTCGTTCGATTTAGTTAAAAAAATTATTTGAAATATCTTTTATGTGCTTTTTGTAATATTTTTTTGGATTCAGTTTACAGAAAATAAGATATGTTAAAAACAAATTTTGACCTTTGAAAGGACGAGTCATAAATAAGATGTAAGTGATGAGGACTCTTAATAGAAGAAAAATATTTTTATCGTTTAATTTTCAAAGAGAAGGATATATGAAAACATCTTGGTAAACTTCCTTTAGCAATAGAGGAGTTAATGGAAAAAATAAATTAAAAAAGCCTAGCCCATGATATATTGATTCTAATATTCTTTAATAATTAAACTTTTATATACTCAAATGCTGATTTAATTTTTTTTATTCTGCCCATATTTTAAATCTTTCTTTACTAATTTTTATGATCCCAGAGTATAAGAATTCGATAAGTTCTCGTAACTGGGATCTCAAAAGCAGAGCTTGTAGGCATAAAAATATTTCTTGAGAAGGCAATGTAAAATAGTTTGGTAAACCGTGGGAAACCGCTCCTTTTTTTTTATTTTGAAGTTATAAAACTACGTGAATCACAGAATCTAAAAACAAACTTATGTAATAAAATTTACTTTATCTAAGAGCAAACATCAGTTTTATATGCTTTCATTCAAAATTTTTGACCAATATATAAAAAGCATCTTTTATGCATGTTACATAGTCTCAAATATATCTGAAAGCCAACTTCCAGTATACATAATGTAACGAATCATAACCTAGTTGTCATTCAAAATGTTTGCATACTTTATAATTCTAAATATAGATTATTATAAGTAATATAAATTTGAAAGAAAGAAATATTTCTTTAAATAAGAATAAATTCTAACAAATATATATTTTTAAAATGGTTTTTACTTAAATATATAAAGGAAAGAAATATACAATCAGTTTCTACAGAAACTTGTAAGCAACTTGTTAATATACTTATTCCTATAGCTCATGATAAGTTAAATCAATTTTTAAAAAAATTATTGCTTACTAATAAAATTTTAAATATTTAAACTTTTTGTTCAAATTCCAACAAAAATATTTATTAGATTTTCAAGACATCAAGATCTATGCAGCAATATTTACAAAAAAACAATTTTAAAAATCATAATAGGTCCAAAAGTCGATTATCAAAAACTATGTACACATTTTTATGAAAGAATTGGATTTTTTAAACAAGAAAATAGTTCAAATTCTAATCAATAAATATTTTTCATTGTAACTATTTCTTAAGATATAATTACAATTTAAGATGTCAATTTCCAACCTATTCAAATCTATATACTAATCAAATTTTCATAAAACTAGACTTTGCAGCAATATTTGCAGGTAAAATTTGCTTTTATATTTTGAAAACATCTTTCATTTTAACACATTTAGCGTACAAACAATCATTCAGATACAAAAAGATGTTTTGATACTCCATCTGTACATATATAGTACATAGTGTTTATTACTTGAATATTGCCTTTAGCCACCTGAACCAGATACAGGAAATTATAAAATGCAAAATAAAATATCAATTTAAAGAAGTGATTGATTGAGAATAATTAAAGTAAATATTCTGAAATCAAAATTGATGGATTATATTCCAAGAGTCCAGCAATCATTAAAGATGAAAAATCCTTTATTTATAAAATCGATAATCTGCTGTTGATTGATCAATTCTAAGCAACTAATAGGGGGGGGGAATTATCAGAAAATGAAGCAGCCATTTAAACAATCAATATAGTTCACTGTAATTGCTTTTAAAAATTTCATAAAATTTTAATTCATTTATTAATATCTATACTACAGAAATTACCAAATTTAAGATTATTTATTTCACACGAGATATATACCACAAAATTTGAAAGTTGACTAATTTATAACTTGGCTTAGATAACTCAAGAATTTTAAATCTATTCAAAGCGTTTTATCTCGCAACACTGTCATATGGTTGTTGCTTCTCATGATACATGACATAGACAAGCTCGCTGAGATAGTCCGCGTTTTAAGCCTAATTAGTGTATCTTGTGTTTTTTTTTGTCACAAAAACTAGGACCAAGAGTACGACTTTTGCCATTCAATCATTACATTCGTTTGTACAACCCCTTTTTTAATGGCGGCTCAATCACACACCTTACTGATAGAACACAGAGGAACAGCCATGCCTGAACCGGGACTTAAACCCGGGATGCCAGATCACGAGAAAGGATCGATACCCCTATGCCAAGATGCTGGCACAAAGGTAAGATTGGTCTGTTGTCTAAAGACTAGTTACATGTTACTCTGTGAAGATAAAAAAAGATTTTATTATTAATAGATATCATTGTCTACAGATATACTCCAAACATACTCCATGGACTATTCAGCTATCAAACAAGTATTATTTTGCTTTCAAGATTGTTTCTAAAAAAATCTGATTTGTGTTAAAAGAAATGCTGTCGATTTTATACAGCATTACAACTTTCAACGACTCCGTATACCTTGATTTCTAGACTTCTGTCGGAATGCGTGCGGATTGTCTGACTGTTAATAAAAGCAGTTATCGTAAATATAACTGCGAGGGTTGGCTGTGACAGATAAAGACAGCCCTATTTATATGAAAATATTGTATACCTAGTACATGTAAACTTTAAGGTTATCGTCTAATATAAATTTGATAAGTCTCCGTACATTCGCTGTATTAATCAAATTCTGTATGAAAAATCATTCATCCTCTGTGTATGCAATTAATTATTTGTGGTTTATCTAATTGTTAATATTTAAGCATTTAAGAGCTCTCTTCAGTATAAGCATCTAACACTCTATTTATAAGGCAGTTTATTTTTCTCTTATACTGTTTTTGCCGGTATTAATATATTTGTAATGGTCAGATCTTATTAAATCTTGGCTCATCGACCCTAAATTAGAACTTATAATTTAATCTGTACTCATTCTTAATCCATTATCAAATTCGTATAGTAGAATTCAATCAAAGGCTTTATTGGATTTCTAGTAATAAACTTTATGAGCAAAGCCAATTCCCTTTCACAGAAAACTATGGTAATTGTACTAAGCAAACAAAACTAAACCCCCATGGAATCGGTTATAGTCACCAAAAGCAATAACAGTAATAATATAAGATTATCGTAGTCAGTAGTATTATTGCTCATCTAGCAGCAACTTTTTGAGTGAAAAAATCCAATTATTTTACTCAGAACACTGAGGAAATAACAAAGAGACGGGAAAGAAAAATTCTATTATAGTTACCGAATACAATAACATAAATAGTTATATTATGCCTATATCTCACTCAAATTCCCAAGGATTCGTAATCGCAGCTTTATATTACTTGTGAGTATTCTATATATGAAATGTATATGGCTAACTGATTGGTGTTTGTGTGTACACTCATCTTTGGAATTAGTTAAATTCTAATGGACTAGTTACCGTACTAGTATGTCTAAATCTGTTATACATACTACTACTGGAGTTAGACTTTAAAAAATCTTCTTCCAATGCTAACTTCAACATCTAGAATCATCTAGCGTTCTGGTACAGAGCTAGCACTTCTTCCTCGTGATCTGGGTTCGAGTCCCGGCTCGGGCATGGTTATTCTTCTGTGTGCTATCTGTGAGGCGTGTGAATGTGACTCCCAGTGAAAAGGAACTGTGAAAGTAAATGTGAGTAGCTAGAACATAATCTTGTCCCTAGTTGGCGCTACTTCAAACAAGAGACGACTATTTCATCTAAATCAGTTGATGTTTCAGTGAGTTTATCCATGACAAGTGCCATTCGTAACAACAACATCGAGAATCAAGAAATGGCGAAATATCATAATTGTATCAGTGGCTATAAAACGTCCCAGAGTTATATCCTGTGAACAGAATTATTAGTTGCCTGTAATGACTATTATTCTTCATTAAAAAAGTTGCAACTGTTTTCTACGAAGTGTGGCGCCATGGATTCTGAAAGAGAGATAAGTTTAAAAATAATAAGACCAAATATTATCAAGCATCTAGAAATACTGACTCTTACAATCGCTAAGAAACGTTTACAAGTTCCAGTAAGAGTACATCTAAGTTTATTGTATGGTCTGCTACTGGAACTAGACTTCATCTAATCGATCTAAATTTATTGTAAATACTACAACTGGAATTCGAGTTCAATTAGTAGCTCTAAATTAGTTGTATATACTACAATTGGAACTAAAGTTCAACTAGTTGGTAAAAATTTGTTGTATAAATTACAACTGCATCTAGATTTCAATTAGTTGAATTGTAGTTCCAATTATAGTATGTACAACAAATTTATATCTCACTTATGACGATAGATTTTTCAGTTATAGTGTTCTAAAACTTTGGAATTAATTAACAAATGATTTAAAGAAATCTCTGAAAAAGTAATGGGTTTCTTAGCCAGTGTAGAAATTGTTAGCCAGTTGTTAGCTTCTTAGCCAATGTTACTTAACAATCCTTCAGAAATTCCAGCCTTATTAATCTGAAACCAATCTCTCTTTCAAAATCCGAGGCACCAAACTTCTTTGAACATAGCTGAAACCTTATCGCCTGTCATTTTCTCAGTTTATTTCACGACTTAATGAAAAATTATCGTCATTACCACCACTAATAATTCCCACCGCAAGAGTTAACTCTGGAGAATTTAGCAGCCATTAATATATTTGTGGATATTTCCCCATTTATTGGCTCTCTATATTCGGGCAAGCATTAAAAGTGTTTTTTATCTCATGAGCTAGAATTAAGTAATGTTTCATAAAGGCTTTTTTGAGAGGAATAATATATAATTGCTGGTTTTATCTCTTTGCTTAAAAAGAACTGATAACCAATATGTGCTGGTCTCTCTTTTTTTTCAAGAGTATCTAAATATATAATTAGAAGTTGTTTACATCTATAAGACAAAAATATTTGCTTGGTGTTTGTAACTTCAAGCATTTCCCATTTTTTAAAAACATTCCTTTGAATAAACTATTAAGCCTCTGAAAAGTAATTAAATTACTCTAATTGAAAACTTTTTTTCTTTTTTTCTTTAAGAAGGAATTAAAAATTTTTTTTTGAGATTTAGAGCTTAAAAAGAATGGAACTTGTGATAAATAAACAACTTTTACCAACTTCTGGACGATGAAAAGAAGTCTTCGAAACTTATGCGAGTAATTTGGTTATGTTTGCTAAAAGTAGTATTTTTTAAATATAGAATTTTAATGAATGTTTATTTTTGTCGTGCTTTCAAACGATGTACCGCAATTTTTTGCTTGCATTAAATGTCTGTATAATTTAAATGCGGAAGGAATTGCAATTAAATTTAATTTAAATTCCTGTAATGGAGGAATTCTTAGAATTAGTTGAAAATAGAATTTATTTAAAAAAAAACAAATTCATTAAATAACGAGAGAAATTAAATGAGACTATATAATTTAATTTAGTATGGCAAAAATTAAGGATTAAAATTCTAAACAGTAAATGTGTTTATAAAAGTTTGTCAAAAATGAAAATTAGATGAAGTTATACAGGAAAAAGTTAAAAATGTCGATTGATTTCGTAGTTTAAAAGGTTAATGAATATAATTTTAAAAGGCGATAAAATAAAATATATACCAATACTAATAATAGGATTCGTATACGAAATAATCGTTATCGTTTAATGAGTATGGAATAATAACAATTATAGGAATAAGGCAGAATTTTCTAAAAATCAGCACTAAAAGTAATTTGCAAGAAATTGATTGAATCATTATTAAATGACGAATCTTGCATATTCCATAATTATCTCACAGCATCATAATATTCTAAAATCATGAAAAGCTCTTATTTCCTTAACTTCGTAATGGAAGTATTCCCATAACTAATGTCTATTAAATGACGAATCTTGCATATTCCATAATTATCTCCACAGCATCATAATATTCTAAAATCCTGAAAAGCTCATATTTCCATAACTTGGTAATTGATCTGTTCCAATTTGGAAAGAAAATTATTTCTGATTTGTTAAATCCTTATCAAATATTTAATAATTTGTCTTCAAAAAAGTTAACAACTTTATACTTATTGCGAGTATGAAATCTTAAAAGTGAATAAAAAGACTCCCATTTTTGGGGGTGTCAAAATTAAACCTAATGAGGAAACAGAAACTATTCAGTAAAATAATGAAGAAAAGGGAATTTAAACACAGCTTAGAGCATGAAAATGTAATACAATGAGATTTATTTTTGATCTTATATCTCTAAATTTAAGGGTTCCAAGTAATTTACACTCTAGTATCTATATATATCTATGGATTTTATGGCTAGTGATTAACTTGATGTTTAATGCCATTGCTATATAATTCTATTTTTAGGGCTATATAATTCTGTTTATATAAGTTTTTTTTTTAAATCTTTGCACAAATATTCTATTTGTATTAAATAGGTTTTGTATGCTGAAATCTTTTCCTGTAATCGAATTTAGTTTCATAATTCATTGTTACCCTTCAGGATATCTATGATGGTATTTCATAAGTATGTGGAAAATTACAATAGGGTATCGTAAATTTTCTGAATATTTCTATGTTCTGAAGTATTCAAGAATGACAGATATATTTTTGGGAAAAAAGGATTGGTTCAGCACTACATGACAAAAAGTATCGAATTCTGTGAAAAGAGATAAAATAATCATGGATGGGGACAATTTTAACAAAATATTATAACGCTTCGAAAATTCAGCAACATTGAAAAAATAATGGGAAAGCTTTTTACCAAATGTTTGAAGATTCTTTAAAATTTTGTTGTCCATTGTTCTCATATGAGAACGCTGTATAATGAATGGGTTTAACAGTCTATCACAATAAGAATTAGTTATACGGTTTGTGTCTGAGATGATGGAGTAAACAGCATTGCATGGCAGAATATATCGAGCTGAATGAAATTAGAGCTAAACTCCTCATGGATGGCGACAATTTCAACAAAATTATACAGTATAGTGAAAATTAAAAAAAACATTGAAATAATAAAGGAAACGTTTTTTGACAAAAGTTTGAAGATTCTTTAGACTTTTGTTGGCCGTTGTTCTTTTATGAGGAAACTAGATAATGAATGAGCTTAACATTCTCTCACAATAAGTCATGCTTATACGGCTTGTGTCTGAGATGATGGAGTAAACATCATAGCATAGTAGAATATATCGCTCAATGAAATTAGAGCTAAATTCATCATGGAGGATGACAATTTTAATAAAATAATATAGTACTGTAAAACCTCAAAAACATTGAAAAAATAAAGGGAACATTTTTAACAAAGATTTGAAGTTTCTTTAAATATTTGCTGACCAGTGTTCTCTTATGAGAAAGCTAAATAAGAAATAAGCTTTATGGTCAGTCACAATAAGCCCTGATTATACATCTTGTCTTTGAGGTTTTTGGTGACCAGCACTTCATGACAGGATGCGTCGAACTTAATAAAACTAGAGTTGAACTCATCATAGATGGCGACAATTTTAAGAAATTAATATAGTACAGTGGAAACTCAAAAGCATTGAAAAAATAATGGAAAAGATTTTTTTCCAAAGGTGTTAATATTCTTTAAACGTTCATTGACCATTTTTCTCTTTCAAGAAAGCTTGGTGGTAAATAAGCTTAATAGTCTATCATAATGAGCCTTGATTATACGTTTTGGCTATTAGGTAACGATGTGAATGGCTGTATTAAAAAACGGATTACCTGTGATATATGAATATACTTTCAGAAATCACAGAGAATATATTTTTATTCCACTATGTTCATAAGGAAAATATCCAAAGAAAACTTTTCATTCTCATTATACACAAAATAATCATTAACTACAATTCCGGAAAACTCAATATTTTGCGTCTCAAAACTTTAAGTTTTCCATCTTTATTCCTGGTGCCAAATAATTTTGAGTTCAGGCGACAAGTAAACAGTGAAATAAATTGATGAATTTATTTCACTGTTTAATTCGCATCTTAATAGTGAATTACTGCCAGTACCTCCCACTCACCAATATTGAGCTTAGATTCATTCAGAAAATGTTTTCATACATATCAATGCAGTTGAGAATATTTCATCACTTTTTAACCCTTAAAGCGCAAGATAGCGATAAATTAGATTTTGTTAGATCATGAGAGAGAATTAAAATGCGGACAATAAAGAATTTTTGGAGACGGGAACTTTAATATCGTTAGATCTTTACACTCGAGATTTGGAATTGAAGAAACTGTTTCATTTCCATTATTCCCAAAATATTGAAGTCAACAGAAATTAAATCAGGCAATTGCAGTTTATTTAAAATTTTATTTGATAATACAGCTTGCCTAATATCCCTAACATCATTCTTTTTTCCCTCTAATGTTATATTATTCCCTAGGTAATTCTCATTGAGTTTAAGGATTATTTAAATTATTGATATTCGGGAATTTTCCCTTTGAATAGGGATTTTTTTCTTTCCTTAATTATCTTGAAGTCCAATTATATAAGAACTGAATGTGCGCTGAATAGACGATTCTCTCTCATTCGTGGCCGCATGAAAGATGTTCCTGCATGTTAAGTGAGTTATTTTAGGAATGTATTTGCAGAGGGTTCCTTTTGGGGGAGAGGTTCACATTAAACTTTAACAGATAATTATTTTTAGTATGAATTAAAAGGATGATATTTTATTTTTTGTTTGAGATATAGCTACTTGAATTTAAAAATGCGGAGGTTTTTGCAAGTGCATTCATTATCACATAAATAGATTATTTTTGTATTAGGCGATTGATCAAAAAATATTGAAATTTAAAGCAATATAAAAATTATTTAATTTGAAAAATGAATAAAGACGAAAAAACATATAAAACGGTGATAAGAATAAATTAGAAATACATAAAATGATTTATAGTATAAATAAAAAAAAATTCAGAGAAATTACCAAAGAATAGATGATGGGATGCAATAACTGCTTATCCGTTAATTAAATATAAAATTATTATATAAATCAATACATTCTACAACATTAAAATAGCCTCATTATGCTTTTTTAAACCCTTCTTCTAGTATTATTGTATTAGATCAAAAGTACAGGCATTCCACGCATTGTAAAATCTTTTCGAAACGAAATGAGAATAAAATTGAAATATGCCACCTCAAATTCCATGTTACCAGGTGGGAACATTATTATTTTGAAGGCATTGTTTGTCTAATTTTATTTGTCATTAACCAATTTAAACCTGTTTAAAAGAATCATGTGACTACCAGAATACGCATCCACCGATATATCGAGAATCAGGCACATTCCTGCCAAGTCACCAAAATAACAAACATCCATCTTTACCATTTTCTAATAACCCTAAAAGCGGAAAATTAATACTCCAAAAACGATAACTCGCACATTTTTTGCCCGCTCATTTTATGATTTCAAAAGCCTTAAACCAATACAACATTATGTTCTTACACGATAAAAAAATGTACCAAAAAATTACCACTTTGTTATTGGCATTAACATTTAAATTACAAATTAAATTTCAATTTTTAAGAGATTTTTTGGCCATAAATTGCTAAATAAGACAACCTTTTGCATTATTTTCTAATCATCCTAAAAGTGAAAAACTGATGTTTCAAAAGCAATAAATCGCCAATTTGTTTTCTATGCATTTTAAGGCTTCAAAACAGCCTCAAGCTATAACATCATGTTCTCACATGATAAAAAACTTAATTTTTAAAATCTATTGAAATTTTAATTTATGTTTGTCATAGTTTCTTGTAAAATCCTTGAATGCTTAAATGTTTCTTTTACTTTTGTTTTTAGGGAAGCAGAACGTACATTGTATTATATTAAGTTATCTTCATGTTTTGAGGCAATACAATTTATAGAATTAAAATGGTTTCATAATACTTTTCTAAACAGGCCTTCTGTTGTTATCACACAGAATTGAATAGCGTTTCACTTATTCATTTTTATTATTTCAAAAGGGTATAAAAACGCTTTGATATAGTTTCTTTTGAAATGATATTTTGGGGGAGGATAGAATAATATTGTTTGATTACTCAAGCTTTACATCGTTGTTAAAATTGAAATTTTGACTCATTTGCTCTTAAAGGCTTTGCTTTCAAGCCTTCGTCTGATTCTTCGACATTAATTTATACTTGTTTTGACACCTGTGATTTATAACTCCAATGCCATTAAACCGAGGTAGAGAAAATAAGATTAAATCAAGCAAATTATTAAATCTTAACCGCTTTCACGAATTTTAAATCGAAACCAAGAATATACATTGACCAAATGTGCACAAACACTAATTAAAATTTTAGGTTAATAATTGAAATTTATCTTCATGGAATTTAAATACTCAGTCTTATCCTTCAATCTTTGAAATTAATGACATTATCGAATCCTAAATCTAGCGGCGTATGATGAAATGTTTGGCACTCTTATCTCGGTTTGGAAATCTGCTTATCAGATTCCTCTTTAGACGTTGAATGCAATTGAAGTGGAAAACTATTTCCCTTACTGGAAATCCTTGTTGAAAGTGGAAATGGTTGGACAAAATTTAAGATACATTAAAGTGCCGTTTTCTGCTTCACTAAAGAGCAGCTGACAGAGAGATGTTCAGAAATCTTCATACATTTTCGAAGATAATCTCGAATGTCGAAATGTCGAATTTAAAGTGATTCTGATAGTTGTTTAAATGTTGAAAATCTATGGAATTCGTAAATCTGCCATATTCTTTCACTAATGTACACTGATTAAATTTAAAACTTACGGATAGTCACAATCAGAAAAAAAATCTTTTTGGAATAGCGATTTCTTTAAACATAGAAGAAATTCACTGTCTGTATTGCCTGTTCTAATTCACGAGACGACATAGTGATAGATGTCTGGTACTTGGAAGATTTAATTCTATGCCGATTTCTAAAAAAAATATTTGATTTACCCTTCATATTTGGCTAATATTATGACAAACATATCAAGGATAAGGCATGTATGGTCGTAAGTAGCACTATTAATGAGGTATTAATTACAGAGGTTTAAACAAGGATAGAACCAGCTATAATTTTCTAATGATTCCAAAACTTTGTAAAATTATATAGCCAATCTTTCAGGGGACAAATTTAGGGACTTGTAGAGGGGAATTGCAATGACTTTCGAAAACCTTGAAATATGGTTTCTGGCTTTCCATATTCAAATATTCGAAATGTTCGATTCATATTTGACTCACATTATAGAAACAGTTCATAGATAAGGCCTGTATAGTTGTCCTAGGTAAAACCATTAATGTGGTGTGGTAATACAGAGGTTGAAAAAGAGATAGAACCAGCTATAATGTTCTGCTATTTATTAAATTTTGCAGTCAGTCCTTTAGGAAGTCAAATTTAGGGAGTTCTAGATAGGAATTCCAATGTCCCATTAACCAAGCAATCAGAAGGGGATAAAATGAGGGAGAATTGATAAAAGAAAAAAATTAGTATTCATCAATTGGAACTTCTCATTAGTAAATAAATCCCGACACTATACCACCTTAAATTACTTTCAAAAGCTTTAAAATATGGCTTCTAGAGCCTAACATTTGTACTCGAGGAAAATTGTGTCTGTTAATTTATCAGGTTTAATGACAGAGGAATCAGATTTGGCCATACTCATCCAAATAAATTGTTAAAGGTTTCATGGCAAAAGAATC
>JAOUZG010046976.1:466513-484839 GCA_026289955.1 Argiope argentata
CCATACTCATCCAAATAAATTGTTAAAGGTTTCATGGCAAAAGAATCAGATTTGGCCATGCTCATCCAAATAAATTGTTAAAGGTTTCATGGCAAAGGAATCAGATTTGGCCATACTGATCCAAGTACATTGTTAAAGGTTTCATGGCAAAGGAATCGGATTTGGCCATACTGATCCAAATACATTGCTTAATGTTTAATGGCAAAGGAATCAGATTTGACCATACTCATGCAAATACATTGTTAAGGGTTTAATGACAAAATAATCAGATTTGGCCATACTGATCCAAATACATCGTTAACGGTTTAATGGCAAAGGAATCAGATTTGGCCTTACTAATCCAAATACATTGTTTAAGGTTTAATGGCAAATGAATCAGATTTGGCCATACTGATCTAAATATTGTTAAAGGTTTAATGACAAAGGAATCAGATTTGGTCATACTGATCCAAGTACATTGTTAAAAGTTTAAGGCAAAGGAATCAGATTTGAACATACTGACCCAAATTCATTATTTAAGGTTTAATGATAAAGGATTCAAGTTTGGCTATATGTATCCAAATATATTGTTAAAATAGACACTGATGATTAAGCACGTGGTAAATTCAAATCTAGATTGATATTTTACATGAGCCGGCGTATTGGCACAGGTATCGCATGTCTTCCTCTTTTTCTGTACATTCCGGGATCGAGTCTCTGTTAGGGCATAGTTGTTCTTATTCTGTGTTCTAGCTGTGAGGTGCATGAATACCCCCCACTCTCTGCAAAAAAGGGGCTATACAAGCGAATGCGATGAGTGAGCAGTTAAGTTGTATTATTGGCTCTAGTTTCCTCTACGTCAAAAAAAGTCACTCATTAGGCTTAAATTCGTGATAAATTCAAATCTAGATTGATATTTTACATGAGCCGGTTTACTGGAATATGAATAGCATGTCTTCCTCGTGTGCTGTACATCCCATGATCGAGCTCCGGTTAGGGTATGGTTGTTCTTTTTCTGTGTTCTACCTGTGAGGTGTTTGAATGTGCCCCTCCCCCCTGTAAAAAGGAGCTGTACAAGCGAATGTGATGAGTGCGTAGCTAATTCGTTCTATTGGCCTTAGTTGACACTACTTCAAAACAAGAAATGCTCATTCAGCTTAAATTCGCAGATTTTTCTACGAACTTGTCCTTGGCAAGGGCCATTAGCAATAACAACGATATTTTACTTGAAACTGTCACAATAAGAGAAGATAAAACTGCTGATAAGATAACAAATTATGAACTGTAAAATGGAATTAACGAATGAGAATGTTGTTATTGTTGTTGTTACTAATGTTACTTTGCTATAGACAAGCCCCCCGCTGATACAGCAGCAGATTTAAGCCGAAAGGAGCGTCTCTTGTTTTGAAGTAGAGCCAACTAGGGTCAGGAGTACGACTTAGCTACACACTCACCACATTTGCTTGAACGGCCCCTTTTTACAGGGGGGCACAGTCACACATCTCACAGATAACATACAGAAGAACAACCATACCCAAACCGGGACTCGAGCCTGGGAATCCTAGAATTTAAGAAAGACATGAGAATGTAAAATGAGGAATACATAATAATTTAACTATTAGAAAACTCAGTTTTATTTTTCTTGAACGAGACATCTATTCCCTTAAATCTTCGGCGCCAATCACCTTTGAAACCAGACGACACCCCGTCGTCGACTTATTTCACAGTTTACTTCCTTCCTTAATGACGAATTATTGTCATTACCACCCAACCAATGCCAACCCTATCAAAAGGAGGGAGGGATTAATCCGTATCGATACTTTCGCCAAAATTGCACCACTTATTGACTTTCGGTGCTCATGAAGGCGTTAAATTAGAATTTCAAGATTATAAGCCAGAATTAAGGCACGGGCAAGAAAAACTCTTGGGAGAAAGGGAAAAATCAATATTTTCCTCGTTAGGTGTTTTCACTGGAAAATAGGGAAGAAAAATTCTGTCTCGACCTCTTATTCCCCTGCCATGGCAACCAGAAGGGACTTAGTCGGGCAATTACAAAGCGCTTAAACCTCTATTAGATAACACAGTTTAAGTGGGGTTCTTACTTTCTCCCAAGTAATGTTTTTTATTATTTATTTATCTTGCCCGTTTTTATTATGTATTTAGACATATTTAAATTTTTCCGAATTAAAGGATTAGCAGAGTTTTTTTTTCGCTTTGGATAAGGCTTTTTCATTTGCTATTTTTAATAAGTTAGAATTACTAAAGAATATTATCTCTGATGAATAAAGAAAAATAATCAAATCTTGAGGATAAGACGATGTTTTCTAAATGTAAGTGTTTAATGTGGGGAATGCATTTCTCAAATGAGTCTTTGATAAAAATACAGTCATAATTCTTTGTTTTTTTATTAATTTAAGTGGGGAATATTTATTTTGGATTACATTACCTGATCTTGTTGGTTTTATGTATTTAAACATATTTAAATTTTTCCGAATTAGAGGATTAGCAAGGATTTCTTTTTTCGGTTTCGATAAGGCTTTTTCATTTGCTATTTTTAATAAGTTTAAGTTATTAAAGAATATTATCTCTGATGAATAAAGAAAAATAATCAAATCTTGAGGATAAGACGATGTTTCCTAGATGTAAGTGTGTAATGTGGGGAATGCATTTCTGAATGAGTCTTTGATAAAAATACGGTCATCATTCTTTTTCTTTATTAGTTTAAGTGGAGAATATTTGGAATAACATTACCTGATATTGTCGGTTTTTATTATGTATTTAAACATATTTAAATTTTTCTGAATTAAAGGATTAGCAGGGTTTGTTTTTTCGCTTTGGATAAGGCTTTTTCTTTTGCAGTTTTTAATAAGTTTGAATCATTAAAGAATAGTAGCTCTGATGAATAAACAAAAATAAACAAATCTTGAGGATAAGACGGTGTTTTTGAGATGTAAGTGTGTAATGTGGGAAGTACATTTACTGAAATGAGTTTTTGTACAAAAATGCAGTCATCATTCTATTTTTTTTATTAATTTAAGTGGGAATATTTATTTTGAATTTCATTGACTGATTTAGATTTATGGTTTTACTTTATAGATAGAATTTGTAAAATATGCATCTGTCTAATTAATTTTGCTAGATTATGACTTTTGTGATATGGGGAAAATATGTAGGTGAATTACACGTTGTAATTAAATTATATTTATTATAATTTTTTTCAGATTAAGTTATTAGCTTTTCCCCTTTTGGATAAAGATATTTTTTCATTTGAAATTTTTCATAAGTTAAAATAATTAAAGAATAGTATCCTTGATGGCTAAGCAAAAATAATCAAATTATAAGGATATGAGAATGTTTTGAACTTTACGTGCACCATTTAGGGATTCGTGCATTTGTTGAATCCCTATAAAAATATTTTTTGATAACATTTATTTTAAATTATACATTCGTACAATAAATTCCACCTAACTAATTTACAGCTCACATTTTAATAAATAGACTAGGCATCAGTTAAAAACAAATAAAAATATTTTTATTGTTTTTTGAGAACATTTATTTTAAATTATACATTTGGACAAGAAATTCCGCCTTACCAATTTGCAGCTCAGATCTTAATCAATAGACTAGGCCTCAGCTTAGCCGACTAATTAGGACCTAATTTTGCCTTATTAAGATTTTTTGACAGTCACGAACCTCCAAATGGATTATTAGATGTGTTGAAAATAAATCAATTTATAAAATATTTAGATTCCATGAATTATTTAGTATTTGTATAAAATGTGATTATATTAAGAGTTTACTTTATGACACTTTGAAATATTAATATTTCATTGCATTGATTCTCTTATACGTATATTATATTCTTATCGGATAAAAAAATAATCGGATTGGAAATTTAGAACAAACTTTCCTTTATATTGATAATTCGATCAAGTTTTCGACATTCAATCATACTTCTGTCAAAGGGATACTTGTTAAATTCTAGCATTTCGGAAAAACAATTTTCATATTAGTTGTCACATACGAACAGCAAATCAGCAATCAATCCTATGATATATTTACCTTATTTGGACTAATAAAAGAACTATATAGTTCTAAAATAGATGATTCACGTACAAAAACGTTTGGTGAATTTGAACTATTAAAATAATTGATTTCAAAACTAAGGTGTTAATCTGCGTGTGTACATTTTTCTACTAAGCTTAACGAGAAGTTTGATAATAACGTGTAATAAATTTGAAATAAATGTTAACTTTATTTAGTAATAATTGCTTTTAAGTCATTTATCATATTTATATTTCCTAGTTATTCTGCATATCGACTTAAGACAACAATGAGCCGGCGTCCTGGTATAGAGGTTGCTCGAACTGAACGTCTCGGGTTTGATTCCCGGTTCGGTCATAGATGTTCTTCTCATGTTTTCTATCTGTGATTTTTGTTAATATGCCCCCACCCCCCGCGTAAATAGGGGTTGTGCATGAATTCTTTATGGCGCCACTAAAAGAACATGAGACGCTCACTCAACTTAAATCACTGACGGATAATTGGCAGAGGGCGTATAAAAATGTCATAAGTATCAACAGGACAATAATATTCCATAGTTCTGCAAATGAAATCGTTCAAGTTATTGACATTCAAACAAAAAATGTACATAATTTTAATTCTTAACAACATAAAGGCTTAAAAATAGAAAAAGTCCTCCAACCACCGATGTGGAATTTCATAAATTTCATATTTCCTCCAATTATATATTTCTTCTATACACTGCAACCACTAGGTGCCTCAGAAATGAAAATGGTGTCCTTCTGGTATTTTGGTTGGTGTAAGGCCCACCAATTTTGGCAATACTTCTCACCTCATAAAGCAACCCTTCTTGTCAAACGCGGCGAGAGAAAAGTTTAGAGAGGAAAGAAGACAGGTTAGTCCGAGAGTGAAGAGACTTCATTCTGGGACTGACGAAGAAAAAGATGATGATAAGATAGTTTAGTGCGTCTTTCGTATTTTTGCTTTATGTGTGTGCTGTGTCTTGTATCTACATGTAAATAAAAATTTGGGACAAAAAAAGGATGTTATCACTGTTTCTACCTCTCACATTAAAGAAATCCCACTCAAAAAGTGTTTTTATGGTTGGTTTTCGTCATTCTGGGGAATATAGAATTGATGGAAGTTCATTAACCCCAATCGATGCCAGGGTAAAATTTTAATGGTATGAGTTGTACCATGGCCGGTAGTGGTCCTTAGGATTCAGATTTAGTTCCCAACAGAGTAGCGGTTATCAATGAGATTTAATACAAAATCATTAATAGGCAATGTAGACTAGCCTGTGTGTTTAAATCGTATATAAAAGCACAAAAATCACAACAATTGCTACATAAAAACTATTTCTATCTTCAAATTTATTTCTGCGTAGACAATTTCCATATTTAACGCATTCTGAGTCAATAAAATTAATTCATTTCCTAAGGAAAGGTTGTACCGTTACCGGTAAAGGTCCGTAGACGAGTCAAATTTTGTTCCTCAAGCCACTGTATCGGTTTTCTGGTGAGATTTAGCTAAAAATCTTTAATTGCGCAACTCTGAGGAGATAGTATGGTTACTGTGTATAGACAAGTATAAATCTTGCTACAATTGCTGAATTAAAATTCCTTTGTTCTTCAGATTTATTCTCGTGGATATATATCTATATCTATATCTATATCTATCTATCTATCTATCTATCTATCTATCTATCTATCTATATATATATATATATATATATATATATATATATATATATATATATATATATATATATATCCCAATTTAATAACACATTTAGAATGAATAATAATTACACGAAACATGATATTTTCTCACAGATAAAAATATTTTCACCTTTCAATAAATTCCTTCTATTTTTCAATATACAAGAAACATTACCTACAAACTAATCAGATAATGATTTTTTTTACCGAATTGATATACAAAAGGCAGCAACATACTATTTAAACAAAACGTAAATTAAATATATAATAGAAGAAGAAGAATGCACTTCATTTTGATAAAGTGTTCATAAATGATTACAATAGTTTCTTCTTACACTTAGAGAAGGAAAAAATTGTTTGTAGAAAATTTTGTGTTGCATATTTTACTCTTAGCTCTTTCGGATATTGTTCGAATTCACAATAAATTAGAACTGAAGTTTGGTTGAGGAAAATCCGGAAGCGTTCAGAACGGGTCTAATGTAAACAAAACGAAAAAATGAGATTGTGCATTTTTTCCTCGAGTACGACATAAAAATGGATGAATATATTTCATGCATTTATTTAGTACTAGCCACCTTTGGCGGCCAGTCGGTTCGCCAGTATTAATGCTCGCTAAAATTTTCATGTTTTATGTAGTTGTGTCTCATAACAGGTTTTTCACCAAAATATTTTTAAACCAAACACCTTTTGATAATCATATAATTCATTTATAGTATTATTTAGTATAATTTTCTTCAGATGTTCTGTTCATTGTACTACTCATCTTTCTCTTTCGATCCGAGAAATGATTGTCCCGGAATTGACATTTATTTAAATGGTGGAGGGAAAGGACTAAAATTCTACGTTTTTATAGAATAATGAGATTTAAATTTTCATAAATGTAAACACACTAAACGAATAAAGACACAGTTGGTTTTCAAGAGATGCGAAAGTTTAAAAACAGCTTAGAAAATGCCACTCACAGAGGAAATAATGGTGACACACAAACACCCTTCTTTTCATTCTTTTTTTTCTTCCCTGCCCAGACTTTATTTTGAGCAGGCATAGATTAAATATTCATACCGACTAATAATAAAAGCAACTATTTTCTTTCTTTTTTAAACATCTCGTTTTCTAGAAATGAAAACCAACTGACTTCGCGTATTTCTTTCTAAACAAATCATAATTTATTACTTCCTGCTAGCCAACTCAGTTGGTGTGGGGGAAGGAAATGAAGATCTTTTGCGGGAAAGTAAGAAAAGGGTCGTTTTAACTATTTTCCACGCAGTTTTTTAATATTTTCCTTCCATAAGAGCCATCCTCGTGTCTTAAAGAAAATATTTAAATAAAAATTAGCCGAATCGGGCGAGCCGTTCTCCAGTTTTGCGCTTAGCAACGCATTTCGAGCTGCATTTTTATTAATATAGATAAATGAACGAACCATTTTTGAGACATGAGGAGCAATTTTTACTTAAGAATACTTTTTTGCTTACATGAAGTAAAGATAGTAGCTTTTAAATTATTGTAAATTAGGCTAAAAAATTAATTTTCAAAATTTGATATAAATGTTGATGTTAAATTCTAAAGCAATTTTAAAAATTCGTTGATTTAAAAAGAATGTCGAAGTTATTGTTTTTTGCAGCTAAAATGTACAGTTTTATTCTACTCTAATTATCACAGAATAATTAATAATTTATTCTTCTGGACTATTGCTACCTTATTAAAATTGTTGTTGTTTCTTATGGACTAATTTACTGAGATAGATAGCGATTTAAGCCTAGTCAATGTCAGTTTTATAGTAGCGCCAAATAGGGACAAGAATACTACTTTTTGCTATTCACTCATCACATTTGATTGCTGAACCCCTTTTAACAGGGGACACATATACATACATTACATATAGAACACTGAAAAATAATCATGTTTGAACCGGATCCGAACTCTAAACGCCCTGATCATGAGAAAGTCGCACCGTGGACACAGGAATTCTCATGAAAAATGATAAAATCGCTTATTCAGTAATCACAAACCATTTCTTTACTTATTTTGGTTGTACCTTATGACAAATCACTGCAAACATATTTGATAATTTATATATTTAACTATGGTAGAATGATGACGACAATCCGCTTTCCTTTTCATCATTTATATAAAAAATACATTTTCGATATTTTCATTAGTGAAATAATTATTGACTCTTTTCTTTAAAGCTTATCTAGGAACATCAGATCTACTGTTTCTGGAATAAAATTTAAAACATCTTTTACAAATGTCTTATTAGCGGCAACAGTATCACAATTCACCCTAATAATATTCGTTGACCTGACTCTATTCCACTAATATTATGTCAATTTTCGAGCCAAGAAATGGCATTTCAGATAAAAATGATACAGATCAGAACAGTGAATTCCAGTGTAAACTGGACTCCGACCCATCTAACAAAAACTTAAAAATTTGTGACTCACCTATTGGCTAATTTAGAGAAACGGGGCATGAATACCGGTAATGCTCAGTCGTGAGTTGTGGAACTTCTTAAATTGTACTGTAGTTCCCAAAACAGTCACTATGAAAAAAAAAATGTTTCCAATATCAACGAACACTAATGTTACGAGGGGATTAAAATTTTTGAGAAACTTATTACATTAAAAAAAATAATAGCCGAACACTTTCAATTCATAAAAATTAGATTCGTATTGTATTAAATACAACAAAAATTATTTCTAATTTAAATTATATGTAGTGTTTCATGAAATAATCAGAAATCCTCTAAAACACAATCATATTTTCTGTGTTTTCAATCTATGTTATTTCGATCGACTGAAAGAAAAATGCTGTTCGAAATCGAAAGACTGCGATAAGCAACAGCTGTCACTCACAGCATGACATCGGCTAATCAGCCAACCCCTGCTGTGCGGTAATAACCGCAAAAGGAGAAAGCAACCCTTTTGTCCAAACCCTGACACTTTTAAGAACAAACATGTTATTCAGACGCGCCGCTTTCGGTAAGTATTGCATTCTGAATGTCGCCGTCTGGAGGGTTAACATCAATTTTAATTTTAGTTATATTTAATCGCAGTGAGTTTGATATGTCCCATTTATTCCAGTATTTAGTTTTAAAGCTGGTCATAGCCAAAAATTCGTATTCAAGTAGGTAAGAGGAAGTGAATGGGAAGAGGAATTTCTCAGATTCATCTAATAGTCAAGGATAGTTCCCAGGTACCGAAAGCGGGAAAGTCGTTAACTGCTTGCGATTGAAATTATTTTTCTTTAATGTATCTTCTAATAATTCAATGAGTTATTTACTTGTTTTTGCAGCCACATTAGTTGGCCGACATGTGGGATACCGTCCGCACTTGCCGTCTCGCTCACAGTCGTCAGCAAAGAGATGTTATAAATAGAAGGGGCAAACTATTAAGTTTTCCTGTAAATGAAAGCGTCCTCTCGGTAGAAAGATAAAGAAAACTTACGGATGTGTTCTGCTGAACAAGGGTCTAATCCATCCCATATTTCAGGGCCCACTCAATATTTACCCGTGACTCAGAGTTTCGGAACTCATGGTGTAGAAACTGTTAAATATACTCCGTTATATATTCTGTCACTTTTCGAGGCAAGAAATAGCGTTGCTGATGAAAATCATAGAGATACTAGCATATCTACTAGTATCTCTATCTCATATATTCCATATATTCTGTCAATTTTCGAGCCAAAAAATAGCTCATCTGATGAAAAGGACTTAAATAATGGTAAAACTACTCCACTAAACATTCTGTCAATTTTCGGCCAAGAAACGGCATTGCTGATGAAAGCGGTACAGTTACTGGTATAGTTGATATTAAATCTCTTTTGAATAGGCAAGCAAATCCTAGATTTTATAAAAGTCGCCATTAATGAAGAGGTTAATTTTTTAGTGATTGGAATAATTTATCTAAAATGCTTATCTAAAATGAAATTAAGCTTGTCTAAAATAAAATCTGATTAAGCTTATCTAAAATGAAATTAGAAAAAAGTGAAATAAAGTTATTTTAATAAAAAACAAACAAGAAGTGAAGTTTTACTTCGGATGTATAGCTAATTTAACATTAAAATTAAATCCCATATTTTTGTAGGTGTGGATTTTCAAGACCCAATTAACTTATTTATGTCATGGCGTAGTGACTTGATTAATATAATTGTACATGGAGTAGAGAAAGAGCAATTAAAATTAAAATAAAATTAAGGATGATTCCTACTTAAGTCAACAATTTTTTTTAGTTACCTTTAATCAAATAATCAAATTTTTATAACTAATTTATCAGAAATTATTGAGTTTAGCATGAATTGAACTAGAAATCTTCACCTTCACACGAAAAATACTGAAATCCTTGCCTTTTGCCAATTTTGTTGTTGCTACTAATGGCACTTCACATGGACAAGCGCGCTGACTGTTGTCAGCGATTTTAAGCCGAATGAGTGAGTGTTGTTTTGAAGTAGCGCCCACTAGCGCCAAGGTACGACTTTTGCTACTCACTCATGATATTCGCTTGCACAACCCATTTTTACAGGAGAACATATTCAAACATCTCACAGATGTAGACATAGTGAACAGTAGTGGTAGCTAACAGCAGAGATAGCTTCCTCGTGAACAGGGCGCCCCGGTAAGGGCGCCCTGTTCACGAGGAAGCTACCTCTGCGCCAGGATGCCGACTTAACGATTGAAATACTGCTTGTTGATTTCAATTTTCAATTCAAACTGCTAAAACTCTAGTGAAGTATTATAAATTAATTAAATTTTCTTAACGAATTAATATTTAAACAAAAAACTACATTAACATCGAGTATCATCTACTACAAGATTAAAAAATGTATTTGAACTTGAGTGGATGAATAAAAAGTATTTTATTAACGATTGAAAATTTGAACAAGCTATATGGGGTGAGTGTGAACAAATAGTAGGAATTGAAAAAGGAATAAAGTATCAAACTGTGTTTGCGCCTCTTTTGATTAAAGGAAATAGAACAATGAAAACCCAGCTCTACACTTTTTCCTTCAACAATAAATAAATAAATAAAACTTTCAATCACTTTTATAAAATGATACCCTGTTGTTTCCAAGAGAGCCTTCAATTCAGAATCCATGGCGCCAAATCGCTTTGAAGCCAGTCGGCATCCCGTCGTCGATTCATTTCACAGTTTGCTTCCATTTTAATGAGGAATTATCGTTATTATCCCACCCACTAACTGCGACCGCGGACACAGCCCGTGGGGGATTTTAATGCGTTTCTATACGTTAGTGAGCATTGCGCTACTTCTTGACGCTCAGTCTAGCGGTAAATTGGAATCTCCAAGAATGGGAGGTGGAATTAAGTGTTGTACGAAATAAGGTTTCCGAGGAGGGAAAAACAATCGACTATTTTCTGTTGAGATCTTTTTAAAGAAAGGGTGGAAATGGTAAGATCTTATTCTTAACGTGAATTCTCTGCATCAAACAATTGCTTTTTTTAGGTAAAATAACTGATAAATTGTCAGTTTTTTTTTTTTTTTTTTTTGTTAAATTTTATCATTTGAGAGCAAGATTTTTGGGTTTGAGATTTCTGAAGTTTAAATATACGTGGAAAACAATTGGAAATTTACTGCTTATGAGGCATCGATTTTTCGTTTTTAGAGGCATTAGAAAATAATACAGAAGGTTGTCTCATTTGGCAATTTATCGCCAAAAAACTATTTAAAAGTAGAAATTTAATTTGTTATTTAAAATTATAAGTCTATAGTACCTTTGTTACATTTTTATCATGCCAGAACATGATTTTGATTTGGGTTTGAGGTTCGGGTCATCAACAACAATCCGTAGTGAAATAGAATATTTGTCTATAATGTCTATTTATTCAATCGATGCACCGGCAAGTTTGATATCTCATCTCTAGTTTTTGACTCTATTCTCCTGTATTTGTTATACCAGAAATAATTGACAAAATGAAACCACTAGATTGAAAGTATGATATTCACAAAAGCGGGATTTTGCGTTGTATGAATTTATTGAGTGCTCCCGTCAATGATGGGTGATTTCTCTGAAAATTTCCGGAAAACTTTTGCTACTCATCCGAAACGTATATTGGCATGCAATCTATGGATAGATGCGGAAAATCTTTCATACTAAGTAATTATCCGTAGTTTCTCAAATGTTATGCTATCTCTTAACATAATCTCACTGAATATAATTCTCATATATCATGCTTCAAGCGAATTGTCTGTCTGTGGTCAGATGTGCAATTGAGTTTTCCTTTCATTGATGAGCGTCTCCAATCAGTGGGTTAGAGTTCCTTCTCATAATATTTCCATGGTAGATAGTCTAACACTTGTCTATGTATATTGATAACATGTAACAGCAGTAACCCCTTACTAAATCTTTTAATTTTTACAAAACCCATTATATACCTACATGGCTACTACTACATCCCAACATCCCTATTTGCCAAACTTTGGCTATAGCCATCTTTGTAGTCAATGTCTGGAATAATGCCGATGGAAAAAGTATCTACCTTTAGGACAATCTGCATAGCTTATGGATTCTTGATTTATTTTAGGCTGCTAGATATCTCCTACATATCATTGACCCAAAAAGTATAATCATTTTTGCATGACGCCAATATTTTTTTTATTGATTTTTCTAATCTCAGCCTGTTCTTTTGTTATACAGTTACATTTAGCAATGAGAATTTATTCTGGATAAGTCATAAGGACACAATAACAAAATTGCTGTTTGAATTAAAGGAAATTCTTAGAAATAAATAACTTTTATATTTGTCTATGGAAATAATATTTAATCACAATTCTGTTATAATCACAATTCTGTCAGTCTGGATTATGACTTAGGCTTCTACCTTCACAAGAACACATAATTTAACTTCTGAATCCCTGCATGCATTTATCATAGACATCAATACTAAAGATTAAGATAGTATTAAGATATTAATAAAGTACAAGGAATTCTTATTAATCAGCAGATATGAAACAAAAAGACTTAATAACTAAAGAAAGTGTCTGATTATAAGTGCTTTACTTTTAAATAAATGGATTTCAATCTATTAATTATTACTTTTATGCACGAAATATAAATTGGAAATTAAAATTCTGCACCATATAATAAATATTTAAAATCTGAATAGCATTTTATAGTGTACTTCTTGTCATGGTTGATGATATCTAAATGCCATTTTACGAAAACTTCCTATTTACTATTATTAACCTACTTTACGATAATAAATACAGAATTATATTAAAGAAAGAAATTTATAGTTTACTTCTCGTCATGTTGTTGATATCTGAATGTCATTTTATGAAAGCTCCCCATTCAAACTATTGAAAATTTTCAGTTTAATAATGATCACATTATATCACTGACGAGGTGATGAAAGAAAATTGTAGATTTTATTTAAAAACATTCTATTAAGGTTTTGTAAAGGAAACACTTTCATATCAATACAAATATGTTTTTATTTCTAAGTTTCTATTAAGGTTTTGGAAAGGAAAAACTTTCATATAAATACAAATATGTTTTTATTTCTAAGTTTCACACTTAGTACACATATGTAACCATAGAAACAATATAAATAATTCAAATCTATTCAAATAAGAATATATTATTTTATTACTTAAGATAACAGGAAAAGAAAATGAAAAATGATTCATAGAGCTTTAAAAGATACCAATATTTTATGAAAGTAGTGGCATTTATAGGAAAAAAAAGTATTATTAATATTCTTATTTACACTAGTTGTGACATCGAAAATACAGAACAAATATTTCCAGAATATTCTAAATACCTTTCTGAAAATAATGTTTTTTCCATATTTATTTTAAATCATGGAATGTGATGTTTATTCTACATTTATTTTAAGTCATCGAGCATTACTTTGCAAATACAATGTATATTTTTTCAATGTATGTTTATACATTGTGTATTATTTGAATTTATAATCTAAATGTTGAATTGTATAGAGTAAGGGTTTTAACAAATTCGAATATATTTATGTATATGTAATTGATTATTGAAAGCTATGCAAGTTAGGATTTATACTAAAAACGAGGTTCTTGAAAAATTGATTTTGGAATTTTATGTTTCCAAAAAATCGCCTTTAGACGCGTTTTCGAATTCTTGCCAAAATATAGAATAAGGAAAATATTTTATTTAAGTTGTATAAAGAAACGAAAATGAAATTAATATCAAAGTAAAAATATCAAAAAATTAGGTTCCCGTACGCTTATTATTTCAAATTAAAGAAAGCTCAAATAAAAATTGTGAGTAATTTTTATATTATTTTCACTTATTTTAATTTGTATTAAAAAAGAGGATTTAAAAATTATTCATTGCCTTACGACTGCCTTCTTATTTTGAACATAAAATTACCTGACATCAAAAATACTTATTCACTTGCTATTGACCTTGGTTTTGGGGATTTTATGGCAACAGATAACAAATCTAAGTTTTTTGTTATTTTATACGTTGTCTCAAATAAGGAAATTTCATCTTTCAGTGTGTATGGATTTGTAAATTTTTCTTCAGGCTCTTCAAGAATTTTACGAATTGACTTTTCTATGTCTTCTTTTAAAATAGCATTACTCTGATGAGTGGTGTCTTCGATTTCCTCTTTATCAGAATCGATATCCGCAATATTCCTGACAATATCTTTCCAAATAATTTAATATTTTCGATTTTAAAGGAAACAAAAATAATCTAGGTTTTTTTTTCACTGATCTAGAAATGTTTGGAGGATTTTGAAGATATCGCAAAAGATTTGTCATTTCTACTTGTCTTATTTCCTGGATTCGTATCTTCTAAAACATATAAAGACTTTAAAATTATTTTAGTGTTTTAAGTTATTTAGTTCTTTTAACAGAAATTTAAATGTACATTCACTTGTTTAAAAATTCGTATCTTTTCGCTCTAAGCATTCAGCTGTTAGACGAATTGGTCACAAGATCCATGATAAATCTACATTAATACACGTCACAAATATAACTAAATTCTTTTAATAAACACATTTAAAAAACAGAACAAATATCAATTAACTTACTTATACACTTTATAAACAACATGTAAAATAATTTAAACCTTCTCTATCAAACTGCCCACAGATATGGAAGACCATTACAAGACAAATATTAGCAGGGGTGATGGGGCGCCTAGCCTCAGCAGGGGTTTATCCTCGGTGATGATTAACTGAGAAGATCATGGCGTTCAATGCAATGTGTGGGGTCTGACGACAAGTGCAAGAAATACCACTCTCATACATACCACTCTGACAACCTCTGCAGCCAAGTGGTGCTGTATCATGCCAAGTGGCGTCCTCTAATGGTTATTTTCGCAAAAACACATGTGCAGGTACAGTTGCGCAGTGCACAATGCACAAGCACTTACCAACGCAACTCGCAGCTTTGAAGAAACGTGTTTCCCGTAGCATAGAATGAATAGCAAATCAAATAATTTTAAAATTAGCTTTTACATAATAATATTAATACTTTAAACCAGTTTTCTTCATTTAAAAACCGATTTTCAAATGTGACAAATTTACTTTAAGACATTGGGTTTAAAAAGCAGTCAAACCCCAATATATGTGTAGTAAAGGGATTTAGAGCACCAATATAGTTTCAGAAACATGAAGATAAACAAAAAAATTCTTTTTATACGAGAGAAATATAATATATTCATCTTTATCTCATAAAAAAAATTAAGTTGAAGATATTCTAGTATTCTAATCCCTTCTATTCCTAAAGGGACCTAATTAAAGAATCACTAGTTGACGCATTTTGCATTTTAAGGTTATTCAATTCTTTTAAAATTCTTTTTAAGGATCTATTCCCAACACAACTTATTTCAATTTCGAACTTGAAGGAATTTACAACAGTCATTTTATACCAAGTGCAAATTTTTATGTTTTGGAAAAATGTAAAATTTTAAAAACAAATACTACAATGCCTAAGTTTCAGGACTCGAATTCTTAAGTTTTAGAAGAACGAATGAGAATTATGGCGTAGACGTACGAATCTTTACTTGAAGTGCATTGAATAACAATCAGGCTGCCGATTGGAAAAAAAAATATTTTTTGATTTATAAGTCATGAGTGTCGATACCCTTTACTCCTAATTTCTTCATAAGATAAGACTTTTATAATGGCAATTGGGAGATATCCAAACCCAATTCCATTATCCCAATTTCCAACATAATTATAGTTTCCTACAAAACATCTTCTAATCAGATGAATAGTTAAATTTAAAATTACTTACGCAGGAAACTGCAAAAGAAATATCAGTTTATAAAGAATGTAGAAAATCATTATCTATACAATTTTCTACATTTTTCGAACAATAAATTTTTCTAATGTGCATTGGGATTATGATAAGAATACCTTCTAATCAAACTAATATAAATAGTCTAAATATTTCTGAAAATTCCTAAATTTGAAGTTAATAATCCACTATAAATCAAGTGACATTTCATAAAAGACTTTACTGGGTAATAAAAGAAAATATTTTTTTTTCAGCTTGCATTTAGAAGCGTGATAAGCCCAAAATATCACACTCTATAATCTATGTAATTAACGGCACCTTCCAATTTTAAAGCCGGCGGTGCGTGGCAGGATGTTCGATGCTCTTATCTATCGGATTCCATTTTAGAAGCTAGCGATAACTGGAGCGGGAAATATTCACTCGGAGATGAGATTATCCCAGGGTAGGGGAAAGTATTGGGGAAAATCATATTAAACATCTGAAACATTTTCCCTGGCTGAGCTGAGACTTGTTGATAATTCTTTGTTGGCGTATTTTTATTGATAGACGCATATTTAAAGTTACTGCTTGCTAATTGATAGCTAAGCAGTAGTTGCTAATTACGTTCAAGGAAGGCAAATATTTTTAAGATTTCAATTTTTTCAGATGGGTAAAAATCTTCAAATATTTCTAAAAATTAAATTGATTTCAAATTATGATTAACTACTTTAACCTTAACATATATTAGACATTATTTTTTAAATGCAAAATCTATGATTTTAAAAAAGATATATTTTGATTTTATTAATATCGAAATTAGTCAAGCTTTAATTCTTTGTTCATGTCCCAGGTAGCACATCCTGTAGCATAATATTGTACAATGTTGTGCAATATTATATGATATTAAACAATATTCCACAATATTAAACAATATTGCAAACATTGATCAACATTGTACAATATTTGTGTTATACTACGGGTATTCATATTGATAGATATTTAGTTAGGGTTGCCTTTTGTTTTTTTAGTACAATTAACGTTAAAGGGAGACCAATATTTTTAAAATATTGATCTTTTCAAAGGGAATTTTTTTTCTAAATCTCTCTAACAATTAAATTGATTTCAGTTTATGGTTTACCACTTAAACCCATTTGACAATATTTTTTAATACAAGATCTATGATTTTTAAAAGGATATATTTTGATTTTATTAATAAATTAGTTCTGCTTTGATTCTTTGTTCATGTATTTTTATTGATAGATGTATATTTAGAGTTGCTTTTTGTTTTTTAGTACAATTAACGTTAAAGGGAGACCAATATTTTAAAAATATTGATCTTTTCAATGGGGAAAATTTTTCTAAATCTCTCTGAAAATTAAATTGAGTTCAGTTTATGGTTTACCACCTAAACTTAACACCCATTTGGCATTATTTTTTAATGTAAAATTTATGGTTTAAAAAAGACATAGTTTGATTTTATTAATATCAAAATTAATTCTGCTTTGACTCTTTGCTCATGTATTTTTATTGGTAGATGTATATTAGGATTGCTTTTTTATTACAATTAACGTTTAAAGGAGACCAATATTTTTAAATTATTGATTTTTTCAAAGAGAAAATTTATCTAAATCTCTCTAAAAATTTAATTGATTTCAGTTTTTGGTTTACCACCTAAACTTAACACCCATTTGACATTATTTTTTAATACAAAATCTATGATTTTCAAAAAGATATATTTTGATTTTATTAATATAGCTCTGCTATAATATGAAAAAGTTACTTAATGAATCCGTATAATTCACAAAACACTTACTATGAATTTCATCTAGCGTTTCATTTCAACTTTCTGACAACCAAATAAATCGAGAAAAAAATTGTTGTAATGTTTTAAACTTATTTAAAAAAGTAATATTAAAATTATTATTGGTAAATGGAAGAAACGTTACCCAATGGATCAGTGGGAATCCTCAATAGATTTCAGTCAATTCCTCTCAGTATTTAGTCCTAGCTTTCAAACATTAAAGCATCGAAAAGAAAAACTGAAAAGTTTTTCTCTTCAATAAGAAAAAAAAAATAGCTTTAAAAGCTTTTATAAAATTACATCGTTGCATTTTCCAAGCAGCCTAGAATTCAAATTCTCAGGATCCCTTTTAAAGTTAGTCAGCACCCCGTTGACCATCCATTAAACAGTTTTCTTCCCGTTTTAATGAGAAATTATTGTTATTGCAAGACACCCACTAACTTCAACCGTATTTATAACCATGGGGGATATAATGGATTTCTATACAACTATGAACTCTCAGCTACTTCTGGATTCTTAGTCTAACTTTAAATTGCATTTTTAAGGACGTGAAAGAAAATAGAAGTTTTAGTGAGAAACACA
>JAOUZG010046976.1:580886-591042 GCA_026289955.1 Argiope argentata
TGTTAGAAAAACAAAAGAAGGAATAAAAGACCTCAAAATATGCATGCATAATAAATGATTTGCTAGAAATATTTGAATGCCATTTGTCAAAGTTTGGAACATATTGGAAATATTAAAAAATTGACAAAAACATTATAGAGCAAAGACATTATAGACTATTTTGAGAATTTATAATAAAAAATATAATATAAATATTTATAATATAAATAAAAAAATTATAATAATATAAAATACAATAATAATATAGAAATATAAAATAATTTATATCGTTTTGTCAGCTTCTTATAATATGATTTCTAAATATTAGTGTAGATTTAAATTTGCATTTACGAAGAACCCGAATAAATAATAATCACCAATCTCATATTTAAACCCATTAACATATTTAACCCTAATTAAAGTATATATTTAAGTGAATTTCAGTTACATTTTGTTTAAAAATTGAAATGAAATGAAATAACATAAAATTTGAAATAGAGATAAAATTAAGGAAAAAAAAAACCATTTCCATTCTTTAAACAAATTATTCAAAAACTCCTTTCCTTCTTTTCAGTAAATTTTATTCAGAAATAATCACTAGTATATTATACAAATTTAAAATGGTAATAAAAAGTTGGTTATTCTACTAAAAAAATCTGAAATTCTGTCTTTATTTTGTATATTTAAAATATATGTATATCCGAAACCGACAGAATTGATATTATTTAAGAATATAAAATAAATATGCATAATGTTTTTTAAACTAAAAGTACTACCAAATTTACAATCAGTACTGAAATTTATAATGATAAATTATCGAATTGATCACTGAAATATAATATGGAGCGCATAGTTTTCTCGAATATTGTGTACGTTTGATGATACAGAGTTATAAATTATTTGCTCACGGAAATAAATGGCACAATTTCGTTCTAGCTTTTTAAATAAATTCCTGATAAAATCCAGTATTTTATTTTAGTATTAAAAAATTATACTTAATTCCTTATTAGATTAAATATATTTTAAATAATCTTATGAAATGATTTTTTATCTAAACATTTTAATTTATTTACATGCATTTAATTTAATTAATTTAAACATTTAATTTATGTAAATGTATTTTACATTTTTTTAAAATTTATTTACGTGTAATTTTAATAGAATGATGTGTCTGAATAATTTGTATAAAAGTGAAGAATATCTTTATCTTATTTTATGAATGAATTTATTATTGTTATTTAAAAATCGTCTGTTCATTTGTTTAGTCGAATTATTTGTATAAACTTTACGAATTATGGATACAACTGTTTTATGAGCTGTTATATTGTTTTTGGGATGATAATTTTATCTCAAATTTGTATAATTTGGTTTTAGAAGTTTAAAAAACAAACTATGATATTAGTTAGCAAATAATTAAAAATTAGTATCATTATCATGATGAAAACAGTTACACCTAGCAATGAAAAGAAGATATGAAATTATTAAAATATGGATTTTTCTGCTTTTTTCTATATTATTACGTTTTGGTATTTAAATTCAACATTGGAGAAAACTATACGACGAAATGTTTCATGATTTAATGTAGCTATATCATTGTATTACCGACTCCTCCACCAAAGTTCTCTTAACTCATTTTATTTTAGAGATTACGTGTTCGGACAGAAATGTGAAAATTAACGGAACGAAAATTTTTCATGAAACGGATTTAATTAAAAATAAATTAATTAGATATATGTGTAATTAAATTAAAAAACGGTAATACACATTTCATTCGTATAGTTCGCTTCGTTTCTTTAGCTATAGCAGTACCAAAAAGGTTCATTTTGATTTGAAAGGAAAACTAAAACGAACATAATCATAAAAACAATCGAGATTGGTTCTTTTACATAGAAAAAAAATAATATACGTTTCTAGAAAAAAAAAATAATATTCATTTAAAAAAACCGAAAGTCATTTTTCTCTTATGTGCGCTTTATGAGATAGGCGTGTTTTGTAGGTCTTATCTTCCCTATAAAAATAAAAATAATTGAAAACCAAATTCGAAAATTTCGTGAGAATAGTCGGCTAATATATATAAGCTATTCAAAACATTTTCTATTAATTATTTCTTAAGCCTTACTGTCACGAAATAGAGCTCACAGTAGCTTTGATACAGTAGCTGATAAATTTGCCTTTTTGTCATGCAAATGTAACTATTCTACTTATTTCCAGCCGTATTTGACACACCCTAGGCACACAATATTATTCGAAAACGGAAGTAAAAAGGATTGGAGCACGCACGATAGAATGAAAAAAAGTTCTGAGACATTCGATAGGATATAAAATAAAAATGGATTTTAGTTGATGTGTTGACGTATTATCTTAGCAACCTGATGAGTACACAAAAAGAAGCATTCAAACAATGTTTCAATAAAATAATAAAGACTGTTACATTTTTTTAATACGTCTGCACTTTGACAGTTTATTGATGCTCATTTAAGTAATAACGCGAAATATCAAAGCTTTTACTTTTTATTACTTTTAAAATTAATTAGTTTTATTGTCTTTAAATATTTTAAAAGGATATCTTATCTTTTGAATGCTATAGAATCAAGAAATATCAGAATCTAGAATATAGTATAGACTCCCTGATTCTAAAATTTTTATGGCATGGTAGTAATATTTTTCAATCTAATATAATGTATTACAATACAGATGTAAGTATTTGATTAAAACTCTTGCTACTTTTCCTTTGTAAAGGTTTAGAAATATCTTTTGGGCTAAGTTTCTAAAGAAGCTGAAGGTTATTAAATTTTTAAATGTGTTTTGCCGAAATTTGTTTTGGATGATATTTTAGCATCTACACTTGCACGTTTTCATTTTAGTTTATTTGATTAAAGATTTCACAGAGGGAATTGTTAAATAGAAATTTATTTTAATTTTGTCTTCCTAAACTATTGAAACTTTATGTATTATATCTGTTTGTGCTAGAAATTTTCATTTGAATATTTAGAGTTATTTGTTATTAGAGTTATTATTTTATTAGTTAATTAAATAAAATAACTGAGACTGATTGAAATCTACTTATTGGGATATTACATTAATTGAGATATATCAATATTACATTACTTAATCGATTAATGTAACTGAAATTGATTAAATCTACTTATTGGGGTATATTTATGCCATTAGTTAAACGTTTACTATAATTGAAACTGATCGAAATCTACTTATTGCAATATCATATAAATTGAGATATACTCATTCCAGCACATTTATAACAACGAAATATAAAATAATAACTTTGTAAGAAATATTTAAAGAAAACTCTTAAATTTTTACCTAGTTTTTGAAAAACTCTTTATATTAATTTTTTATACATCGAACCTACCTGCGAAGAGTTTCTTTAGTTGAAAACTAAAGAAACGTTGAAATGACATATAGATTTCACAGTTAAGTTCTTGGCATCTTCAGAAAACTACGAATTTTTGTTAGATGAATCTTTAAAATAAATTAGACAACGAATTAAATTAAAAATAAAAAGTACAAGCATTTATTATATCATTTTTAATTTTAATTTATCTTTTATTAAAATATTATCTTATATAATCTACGTGCATAGCATCCAATATATTTTTAATTTTTCAAATTACATGATATATTTTGGTGTGAATTTAGTTGTTTTACAAATTAATTAAATGAAGGCCATGCTAGAAAATGGAACCAAAATTGCATTAAGAAGATGTCATTCGTGATGACACAATTTGCAGAAAAGACATCGACATTAATGTACTTTACTTATGACGCTCTTTATAATACAATTATGCAATAAAGCCAGATGTTTGAATCCACGGATCCCTGACATAAAGATATTTACTTCAAAACCTCAAATTTCTTCGGAAATAATAAACAATATTTTATAAGACACTTTAAAAACATATATTTATCAAAGCTTTATTCCATAACAATTGTTTGATGATGTTAAAATAATTAATTAATTTCTTTTACCATACGAAAGTCTACGGTACTTACGTATTAAGCCGTCGATCATTTTCGCCAAATCAAGAAACGGTCACTAATAGATCGCCCACACGCCAAAATTGGTTTACCATGTATTCAAAAGCATTAAAGAATTTTGGCCACCAAAATAAAATTTGGCATGGTTGGCGCATTGTTGGCGAATAGACGGTCTAATACGTAAGTATTGCCTATCATTTAACAATGCCCTATCTATTACGTAATTTTTTTATTCATTAATTAGAAAAAAGTGTATTACATAAATTAGTTAAGAAAGTTTATTCAAGGTATTAACTAAATAATCCCTGTTCTTAAGTGATTATCTATGAACCAAACCCCATAATCCCCAGCTAATCCTTCAGCACTTAAATGTAATCTAAAAAGTAAACATATTTTAAACAAAGTTTTTTTCATTTTTAAGCTTAAGTATTTTGTTTGTTCTTTGGGTATTTGAGAGAAAATCAGTTGCAGGATTAGGACTTTTTTTAAATTACTTCGAATCACAAATTTATATTAGTCTATCTTGATTGAAATTAATTACATTGAAGAAAAAGTTTGAGGATCTGCAACTCTAAATTTAAAATGTACTAAATTCTCACATTTGAATTTGTTATTATTCAATAATTATTTTCAGTTCCAGTCAAAATTTTGATTACAAATATTATACTATAATTAATAATGTATAAATCGCATTAAGACAATCATTATTTTCTTCGTTATATTTTATAATGTTTCATGAAATAATAATAATTTATTATTATTATTTCAATAATTATATAAACTTTACTATGGAATTTTAATAAGATTTATATAAATTTTTTGCGGATAGATTCAAAATAATTGTTTAATATTTGCAGATAAATCAATTTTTTAGTGATAATTAAATCTTGTAATTGCAAAATTGCATTCACCATCATATTTTTGCTACGAAATAATCAAAGAATACATGTTAACCTTTTAACTACTATTACGGTATATACATATAATTTATAGAACTCTATAATAACTGTTTTATCACTCTACAATTAAAGCAACAGATCTAGCTCTCATTTTTTGTGCTTGAACATGTATCTTTGTATATTATTTTTTTGCATTCATATTAAATTTGATGAATCTGTCCAAAAGGAAAATATATTGTGATGGGTAAATATTTTTTTATTGAATTTATAAAGAATTCGATGATTGTTAGTCTTGTAAATCAGTTAAACTATACAAAAGTTGCTCATTTTGAAGATGACTTTTTTTAATGTGAAGTATATTTGAAACAAGTAAGATATTGGGATTTATAGAATCAAAGGCTGTTATCTCCGGTTTCCAGATGTAGAGAACAATAGTTTCATCAAAAACACATGAATGTAAATATTTTTTTATTGAATTTTACAAGGAATTCGATGATTGTTAGTCTTGTAAATCGGTTATGCTATACAAAAATTGTTAGTTTTGAAGATGATTTTTTTAAATGTGAAGTAAATTTGAAAGAAGTAAGATATTGTGATTTATAGCATCAATGACTGTTATCCCCGGTTTCCAGATGTAGAGAACAATAGTTTCATCAAAAACACATAAATGTGAAGTATAATTTGTACTTCATTAAAAATTTATATTTATAAAATCTTCCCAAGACGTTGTCATTTCCAGAAGTGAAGTTTTGACTTATTAAAAGAAATAAAAAGTGAAGACAATGAAAATGCTGTAAAATAAAAACGTTTATCATTAAAAGTATCTTTACAGATTTATATATTAATAAAAATTATCAGAAATGTTTGTACTTTTATAAATGCTTTATAAATGTTTCATATTATATTATAATATGAAATATAAATTCGATGCTGATATGTCTGCTAATCAAGTACAATTTCAAAAGCTTTCTTTAAGAAACAACCAATCCAATTGCAACCTCATAGAATCACTGGGAAAATAGCTTTAAAACACTTTTAGTAAGTAAATATACTTCTTGAATACAGACTTAAAACGTGTCAGGGTAATATTTATTGTTCCCATTCACTAAGTTCCTTCAGTGCAATTTTACTTTTAACATACTTAAGATGGCTGTGATCACACTTCATTAAAAGAAACTTAATTAAGTTAATTTACCGGGAATTTATTCAATTAAATTCATGACGTTGAACGAAATTGGTTGTATTATTAAAGTGAAAAACGAGAATTTAATTATGCACGCAAATGAACTGTAGCATTTGTTTCCAGAATTTTTTTTTGTTTAAATGGAGCTTTTAGATGCATTTCTTAAAATTTAAAGTTAAGGAGTAAACAATTTAAAAAAATTTAAATTTAAATTTAAAGTTTAATGATAATATAATTATACTAAAATAAAGGTCTTATAGTCATTATAGTTGGAAAATAAATTATTATAAATATTTCCAAACGGGGGAATTCTGTGAATAAGTACTGTTACATAAGAACGACAATTTTCACAATATTTTTTACTATACGAATTCTGAATTTATACAAAAGTAAATGGGTTATTTTAAATAATATATATATATTATAGAGATCCAAATAAATTAATCAATTTTTATTAAAATTCTAATTTAAAAATATTATGAAATATAGGCAATGCTTTGCAGCGATAAATTAAATAGTTCCAACTTCATTAAATTGAGAAAAAGATTAAATTATTAATGAAATATTAAATTATTTAGATTTTTTGGAGTATTTTGTTGGGTTTTTTTGATAATTAATGAAGATATTTTAGTTACATTTATATATTCACTATTAAATTACAACTTTTAATGTATGATTAAATCTGTTAAAAGTCTTAGTATTTAATTAAATTTTATTAAATAATCTTATTTTAACTAGAATTAAATTATTCTTTCATATATCAAAAATAAATATAAATAATGTATCCATAATTCATAGGAAATTATATATTTTAGTATAAGAATTTTTTTGTATGTGTGAGAGTGTATTAGTGTATTATTTTTTTAATGAACAATGTAGAATTCGTTAATTAACTTTAAATATTTAAAACGAAATGGCACTTTTAATTTTTAATTAAGTATGTCACAATTGATAAATAATAATTATTATTTCTTAAAAAAAACAACTTTTAAATGTTTTTAAAATTTATTTCTAATCAATTATCTTTTAATTTAAAAACATATAATAGCAAACGAAATTCTACTATTAATTTATTTTATATATAAATAATCTTACATTCAGAACATTATGGGTACATTTTAACCTATCATTAAGTAATTAAAATTTATTGAAAACTTACTTTTGTATATAAAAACATGGGGGTAGTCGCTAATATTCAGAGATTCCGTTATGTAGTCAAAATCAACAATTCGATTATATGCGAGGCACGTAAATGTTTATTTTTTAATGTTGTTTTTCTTTTTTCCTCTAAATTATACATTACTAATTGTAACAATTGTTGTTAACTGCAACTTTATGTTTTAATTTTAAATTATCTAGATGTCTTGTCTATTGTGAATAACAAGAAGTAAAATTCTGCTATGCATATGCAATGCCTAAAATTAAGATTAGCGAGGCTTATTTTTATCGTAATTCACAAATTAGTTTAATTAATTAATTTTCGAATTTCTCTTGTTAATTTCCTCTTAGAAGGAATATTATATTCTATACATTTAATTACTAGTATAATTTGTAAAGTAATTTTTTTTAGTAAAATTGTGCCTGTTTATAATGAAGAATAAGGAAATGAATGTAAAACTGACTGACTTTTTCCATTAGACGGATGGAAATGAAAAATTTTCCGATAATGTGGAATTACGATGATTTTAAAGCAAAAACCCGCCAAATGATGTAGAAATTCACCAAATTTATTTGGCGATTTTTCTTTTACACCCGATTAACGCAAAGCACCAAATTTACATCGTATTAATCAAATAATTTTTTTTATGAATTAAAGGCATTGAAATATTTTTACTGGGGCAAATGCCGAACATATAAATTTGTTATATTTGAACAATCTGTAGAAAATTTAAAGCCGATAAGTGTGTGTATGTGTGCGTGTGCGTGTGCGTGTGTGTGTGCGTGTGCGCGTGCGTGCGTGTGTGTTTGTGTACGTGTGTGTGCTCTCAAGCATTAAGAAAATAAAAATAAAAACAACTGCGCCCCGACAGATTTTATGATCGATAAATACAAAATAATAGATTTGTTGCTGACTGAAATAAATTTCGTAATTCATTCGAGCAAAAATATTTAAGGAATAAACCACTTGTTATCACAAACTATAAAACTTCAGTGATGCTTGAAATCGCCTTTGAAACAAAATCCTCGCATCAAATTATATATTTTGAATTATGAAACAATTTATTGATAACAAGAATCCTTCAATAAACCATTCGTATGGAAAATTCAACGAAACACATAAGAAAATTAAAAGAAAACGATATAAAACTGCTATTCTAGATATAAAAATTCGTTTGGTAAAAGCAAAAGTGAGATTTCCATATCGTTATCTGAAACCGTAGCGCTGATGGATTGGTGAAACTATTCATCTTTAAAGCTCATTTAATTCCATATTTTATCTCAAGAGCTAAGATTACTTGAAGCCATCAGGGATTTTTAGAACACTTTTTGTAATTTTATTTTTATAATCATTAATCCTGTTCTCCAGACACATGTTCCAGTTTTCCGAACAAAAGATATAATGAATCATTTTATAAAAATTTGCTATCCATCAGGATATATCTATCCTTACACATTGTTTCTGAAAATGAGATTTACTTTTTTATTGATCGATATTTGGTCTTTGGGTTTTATTTTGGATTTTAATTCCGTTCTTTCATCAAAATGCAAGTGAAACCGTGTTGCAAGTTGAACGGAATATAGAAAATAATTTGAATAATTCGTCCTTCTATAAATATTGGTATTCTTTAAAAAGGAAAGCAATAATCTATAAAATGCTTGTAGCGATTGTAGGTCGGGGTACGAACCTGCGACGTTTGGACCTGTAGTAATATACGGATCGAGCAAAAGGGACCCTTCAGCTCGAAGGATATTATCTGGCTTATAAGGATGACGCTACAGTACTCCCCCACCAGTGAGTCGGACAAGAGACGAACGATTTTTTTGAAAGCGCCAAGTGTATGGTGAGCATGAGAGAAAGCAAACGGCTTTTTTTGGTGTGTTGAGTAAGAGACGGCTTTGGTGCGTTGAGTTAGGCGCGGCTTTGTTGGCTGGTAGATGGCGCCACGACTGTTGCAGAAGGTTGCGTTGTCAAGGTCACCAATGTAACAATTGAAAGTCGCGGTATGAACCTGCGACGTTTGGACCTGTAGCCGAGTATCATACCGATCAAGCAAAAGGGACCCTTCAGCTCGAAGGATATTATCTGGCTTATAAGGCTGACACTACATGTTCAATAGTTCCATAATTTTAAATGATGTCCAGATGTTCTAATCAAAGTACAATTGTAAACGCATTGGTAGTTTTATTGTATATAAATTCTTAGAGGCATCTATGGTTTTCGTAGATTTAATATGCTATCTTAGATGTACCAGATAAAATCTATAATATTGAAGTATGCTTTTAGTAAAGTGGTCATGTTACTCAGCTACTGGCCCTAGAATAGCAGGTTCGTACCTCGACTTTCAATTGCCACACAGTTTTCCCGTTCAGTTATATTCACTGGTATTTTGTGTTTAATTACAATCCTCTCTTCAGCACCTTCAAGTTGTTCTTTAAGAAGTATGTTCCCAAAAGTCTAAATATGAGCACGTGCGTATAAAAGAGTTATTCTTTTTAAAAGTCTTTGTTTTATTTATGGAATTAATGATTCCATGTGTTTGAAACAGCATTTAATTTGAATAATGCAAAAAAGAATAAAGAAATACTATTCAAAATATTTTAAAATATTTTATTCTACATTTTTGTCTGTTAAATTTAACAGTTAGTAGTGTAATAATATTAGTTTGATTCCGTGATATTTAACATAAGTAAATATTCATTGAAAGATTCTTTTTAAAAAATTTTATAACATCCTTTTAGCATTTAACCTTTTTAATATTAATACTTTTAATTTTTTGGGAAAGTACATGATTTCCAGAATGTATTGAGTTTCTAAAACAAATTTCAATATTGTTATTAAAAGAGAAAAGGGAAAAATAATAATGGAAAAATAAAATAATATCGTTAAACGTTCTTAAAAAATATTTTATAATAACGTATTCTACAATTTTTGTCTGTT
>JAOUZG010046976.1:591442-607418 GCA_026289955.1 Argiope argentata
CTGATTTGTATTGAAACGATTTGTTTTCAAATCAAAATAATATATATTCTTAAACATAACGCAAATATTATTTTGCAAATATTCCTTAATAAACCTTCCGAATATTATAGTCTTTATTTATTTAAATGTATGGAGTTACTTCTAATGCTATGTAATAAATATTGGAGGTCCCATGTTTATTCGCCTAGTAAAAATCGGAATGTATTTTTGGAAAATCGCAATGTATGTAAATAAAACATAACCTAATTATGCTATAAATATTATCGATGTTTTCTGAATTTATGGTACTGCAAATATATTTTCGATATTTTTATGTTTAAACTGTGCTGTTATTTAACTATAAAGGGCTCATTTTACTGCAAAACTAACCATAAAATGCATAATTCTCTATATGTAGAAGAAAAGCAGGGAAATCATATTGTTTCAGAATTTTGAATTTATAGTTTGTAAAAGATAATTTTTCGTTAATGCTCTCTTTCCAATATAAATTTATTACAATATTTTCCATAAAATTTGATATTGGACGAGAAAATGCTCTCGTTTTTATAAGCCAATATGAATCCAGTTTATAATACTTCATAATAAAATTAAGTATAATAATTTGTTTATTTATTATTTATGCAATTTTAAAGGTGAGACTTAGTTCTGCTTTTAAAGTTTCAATTTCCCATATCGTGAAAATGAAAGGAATTTTACAAGCTTGGTTTCTTTTGACAATATTGTAGATGCAATTTAGTTGTAATGAAGATTCAGAAAATGTAAATTTTAATTGGAAATATTTACGAAATGATTCAAAATTAAGATATAATGAAGTGCGATTTTCTTATTTTGTTTTAAAAGTTTTCTAAACATTTATTTATTCATTTTACTGTAAATTAAATTTTCAATAATTTTACATGATTTGATATAAAATGTAATGAACAAATCAGCCAGAGGAAGAAAAAAACAGAATTCAGTTATACGAATAACCTTTAAATGTATCGCTTAAAATCATTTTTACAATCTTTGGACAAGGGATAAAGTGATAAAAAAGGGATTGTAAATTCTTTAAAAAATGTTAGGAAAATCTATAATCTAAAGAAAAAACGAAACAAACAGAAACACATGGTCTTATTGAAGTTTTGATTTAAAAAATGACGCAATGGATCTAATCTGATTGACATAATTTCCTTAGATGAAAATCTGAATTTAAAACGTTTATAAAAATAAAATTTAAAAAAATGAATGAAAGAAAACAAAATAGTAGCGAAAGAAAGAATAAAAGCAGTCATAAAAAACACAACAATCCAAGGCAACTTACGGCACAAACAAAGAATACTGTGAGAAAAAATCATTTCGCAAAATTGGATCGATAAAAATTCAAAGATCTAAATTCAGGTGCAAAATGTTTGCACAAGGACAGACATTTTTTTAAATCCAAATACTATTATTTATATACATAAAGAAGCAATACATAATAAAAGAGACATTTCTTAAGAAAGCTGCTAAGTATTTACTGAAATTAAAAGTTAATTTTTCTGGATTTGCGTTTAAAGTAGGAGATCATCCAATGGCAGAAAGCTGTGTTGAAAGCTTCTTAAGCCAGACGACATCAGCGATAAACTAATAAATATTTTGTATTTTGGTTCTGTTACTTGGCAGCAGACCAGGAAATGACAAGAGCAATCCTCATCTTCGAAATTGGTGACACATGACCTGGAATAAGGGACCTTCGTACAGCTGTTGTGGCGACCTCTACCGGTAGCAAAAGTCGTGAGCCGCATGAAACGTAACAATCAACATCATCAAGAACAGACACACAGATTCGCCATAAGCATGGCACAACTATATATTTCGCCTAACCACCGACTCACTGGTGGGAGAATATGTGGTGAAAGCTTTATAAACCAGATAACATCTACGGTACACAAGTAAATACTTTTGTATTACGGTTATGTTACTCGGGTACAAACCAGAACGTTGCAAACATCAGCATCCTCCAAAAAGTTTATATACTTTTGTAAGTAAATACTTTTGTATTGTAGTTTTGTTACTCGGCTACAAACCAAAACGTTGCTAGAGCAATCTGCATCCTCCGAAATGGTGACCCAATACCTGGAAGAAGGAACCTTCTTACAGCTGTTGTGGCGCCCTCTACAGGCTGAAAAGTCGTGAGGTGCATTAAATATAACATCCAATATCAACCACACACACACGCACGTATGCACACACACACACTCACCATCAGCAAGGCGCAACTATATCGTTCGTCTAACCACCAACTCATTGGTGGAAGGGTATGAGTTGAAAATTTCATAAATCAGATAACATCTACTGTTTATTTTTGTATTGTGGTTATGTTACTCGGCTACAAACCAGAACGTTGCAAATGACAGCAACCTCCAAAAAGCGATATAAAATGTTTTAGAGGTCACTGCGTTCAAGTATCTCAATAAAAAACATTTATAATCGAATCTTTGTCTTTGAAAGAATATATGTAAAAACTGCTTTTCATATATAAATTAGAAAAATCGTAGTATAATGCAGAGACTTCTTAATTCCACTATAGCTGCATTTGCTCGCAATAATCAGGTTGTGCAGCTTGAAGTGAATTGGAAAGGAATTAATTATTTGGAAAAATACATAGGATTCCTTGAATAGGGTGGAAATGAGATAAACTAGCAAAGTGAAAAACCTGCATACTTATACATACTTATACTTCATACTTATTCATACATCGATAAATGCTTAAAATTCTTATTAGTTGCAGCTACTTATGCTGCTCCGATGTGATGCTTGAATTGCTGGGTATTTTCAAATGCACTTAGATTTCCCCATCTTTTAGTTCATAGATTGAAACTATTGCAAAGAGGTCAGCATATTCCTCGACATAGATACGTAAAAACATTGATTTTATCTGTGTACCTGGTGTCCAGTAACTCTTTTCAAAGCGATTTTATCTTATTTTGAAAATTTTACTTGATAACTATTGATATATTTAATTTTGTATCACCCCGTACTTATAATTTTTTATCCATATGTATGGTATGAATATATTATATAAGCTGGTGGGTACAAAAAGTAGATGCCTGTCTGTCTAAAAGATATCATTTATTTAAAGTTATTTCATCATATTCAAAATAATTTAAAAACTCACAAATAAGTCATATTCTTAAATTTAATATTACTAGAGTTTTAATATTATTCATTATTCATTTCATCCATTCATAGACGGAAAGTTAAACAATTAATGTTAAAATCCAACTAAAGGTTGGGTAAAGATCCTAAACTTTGTCTATCAGACATCCTTTTCGGCTGCGCTTCCCCATGAGATTTTATCTTATTTTCGCATATCTGCTTGATAAATGGGAATGCATTAAATTTTGTATCCCCCTTTATATATATAAAATTTTATACGTATAAAGTATGAATATTTTATATAAACCGGCACGTGCAAAAACTTGGTTCATGTCTGTTAAAAAGATGTTTATTTAAAGTTCTTTCAACATATTCGAAATAATTTAACAGCTCACAAATAAATCCTATAGTTATCTTTTTAAACTTAATATTACTAGAATTTTATTATTATTCATTTCATACATTCAAAGTCGAAAAATTTAATAATTAATATTGAAATACAACAAAATGTTTAGCAAAGATCATCAACTGTCTATATTTTACGCTACATTTCCCTATGATATTTTATTTTATTTTCAAATGTACACTTGATAAATGGGAATGCATTGAATTTTATATCACTCTGTATTTATGAATTATTTTATCTGTGCATTTCATAAAATATTATATTACTCCGATATACATCTACCTAAAAAGTGTAATTTACATGAGTCATTTAATGATATTTAGGTACTTTTCTGTTTGCCAGGTGCAAGCAAAAATCGCCAAATAATATAGTATTCCGACAAATTTCTTACAGGGATTTTAAAGCGAAAAGTCGATTAATTATGTAGAATTCCACCAAATTTCTTTGTTTATTTCCCGCTTGCGCCCGGTAAAAAGAAAAGTATCAATATTTAAAAATATTTCGAACTGAAGAATGTATACCTAAAGCTGCAATCTAAAATTTAATACACTGAAATGACAAAAGTAATGGGATAGCAATATGCAAATATACAGATGGCAGTAGTATCGCAGCGAAAAAGTATAAATGCGCATTTCGTTTTCCAGAGCTTTCATTTGTGTTCAAGTTATTCATGTGAACAGGTTTTTCGTGATTTATGGCTGCACGACGAGATTTAACAGACTTTGAACGTGGAATGTTAGTTGGAGCTAGACGCATAGGTCATTCCATTGCGGATATCGTTAGTGAATTCAACATGTCCGAGATCCACAGTATCAAGAGTGTGCCGAAAGTATGAAATTTCAGGCATCCCATCCCATCATGGACAGCGCAGTGGGCGACCACCTGCACTTAACAACCGAGACCGCCGACGTTTGTGTAGAATGGTCAGTGTTAATAGACACGCAACACTTCATCAAATAACTGCAGGAATCAATTTGGGACGAACGAGGGACGTGTCCGATAGGACTGTGCGGTGAAATTTGTCTTCTTTGGGCTATGACAGAAGATGACCGACTCGAGTGCCTTTACTGACAGCACGACATCGCATGCAGCGACTCTCCTGGGCTCGTGAGCATATCGACTGGTCCCTAGATCAGTGGAAAACCGTGGCGTGGTCAGATGAGTCCCGATTTCTGTTGTTACTAGATGATGGTAGAGTTCGAGTGTGGCACAGACCCCACGAAGCCATGGACCCAAACTGTCAGCAAGGCACTGTTCAAGCTGGTGGTGGCAGCATAATTGTTTGGGCTGTTTTTACATGGCATGGGCTCGGTCCTCTGGTGCAACTGAACCGATCATTGACTGGAAATGGTCATGTTCAGCTGCTTGCAGATCACTTGCAGCCATTCATGGACTTCACGTACCCACACAACGATGGGATTTTTATGGATGACAATGCGCCATGTCACCGGGCCAGAACAGTTTGCGATTGTTTCGAAGAACATTCCGGACAATTCCAGCGCATGATCTGGCCACCTAGATTGCCTGATATGAATCCCATCGAGCATTTTTGGGACATCATCGAAAGGTCCGTTCGTGCCCAAACTCCTGCACCATCAACACTGTCACAATTATGGACGTCTATAGAGACAGCATTGCTCAATATTCCTGCAGAGGACTTCCAACGACTTGTGGACTCCATGACACGTCGAGTTGTTGCACTTCGCTAGGCAAAAGGAGAACCCATGACAAAGGAGAACCTATGACTGTTGTCACTTCTGTGTATTGCCATAGTCTTAATAAAATTAAATTTACAATCGTAGATATATTTAATAGAATTAAAATATTGTAACATTTCCTAATTCTATATAAGCTTTAACTGTTGCAAAAGCTTAAATGTAAAATAAACATAATAAATTTGTCAGATTCATTTTTTTCTTTTATTATCAAATTAAATTTCCCTTGAATATTTCATAAATATGATTTTAAAGGTGAGGTAAGAGTTATGTAATATTTGATTTCCTCTTCATAAATTTTTAAATCCATTTATACGGAGATATTCCATCACTAAGACTACGGTGGATGTTTAGGCTTAACTTTTAATTAGTTCCTTGTTTAAATGGCTTAAAATCCTTTTAAATTACAAGCATTCCTTCCTCAAAAAAATGTCATCACATTTCCTTAGCGATTGTAAAGATCTTCTATACATGACTAGATAAAAGTTCTTTGGAATAAATAGTTACAGAGAAGACAAAAAAAAATGAAAACTAATGCTTTCGCTAACATTATAAGACCCGAATTTAATTAAAGGGAGTTGGATTCTATGCAGTGGTTTACATTTTAAATTTGATTGAAAAAGATCTGCTTCAAAAATAGTATCTTGGGATTAGTTTACGTATTTCCTTTATTTATTAAGTTTTGCTTTGTAATTATTGCTTGCGGGGCATTGTTTGTGATGGAATTTTACTAGAATTCTTTTAATCATAGCTAAATAGCGGGTTTGGTTATAAAGTTATAAAAAAGCAACCTTTGAAATTAATTATTGTGGGAATGTACATTTTATATTTTCTAAGCAGGTGATTTTCCCTGTTTAGAAATTTTCTTCAAAACTCCATTTAAAATAATTAAATATTCTACATTATTAATTGAAAATAAAAGTAATTATTAATTGCATTTGATATCATTTTGATATTGTTCAAGTGGTGTTCCTGTAATTATTTATATTGAATGATTGGTTGAAAATAAGTTTTTCAAATTTAGTTCAAAATATGTAATTGATCTTTTAGTTTCCTTTTTAATCATGGAAGCCTATTCATTTTTTAAAAATAAAATAAAATTAACTTGCTTAAAACTGTGCATGGAATGTGATTTCAGCTGATTTTTACGATATTAATAATAATTGCTTAATTTTTTAAAATAAATGAAATTAAATTTATATCTTGTCGAGCATATTTAACTTGTGTTCCATTTAATAATTACTTTATTAGAAAATTTTCCTGAAAAAGATTATAATGACGCTGTAAACTATACGACTGGAACGAAACGAAAATAAAGAACATTTGAATATTAATTAATTCACACTTTTTAATGGTCTCTACAATGAAAATGAGAATGTCAGAAATTATATTTTATTGGAACTTAGAATTATGAGAATTTTAATGAATTCAGTATATGAGAATGTCTGATGTCGCAGAATTTTATTGCATTCGATAAATCAGAATATCAAAAATTTTAGAAATGTATTGAGTTCAATATCAGAATATCAGAAATCATAGAATTCCATTCAATATATGAGGTTGTCTGAGGTCATAGAATTTTATTGAATTCAATTTATCAGAATATCTGAATTTTTATGATTTTATTGAGTTCGATATATCAGAATATCTGAAATTAGAAAATGTTATTAAATTCAATATATGAGAATGCTTGATATCATAAAATTTTATTTAAATTGATAAATGTGTTAAATTATTCTCATAAAATCTGGAAGAGAGAACTGGAAGAGAGAACTATCACCTCTCATCGCCATTACCTCCAGTGGTATTATTCTGAGCATGAGGGACATTGTGAAGACGACAGGTTTAACGTGCCCCAACCACCACCACACACACATTGACACGGAGAGTCTTCGGCTGGTGGGCCAACGTCCTACCAACTAAGCTATAAAGGACCTAGCTTTTCTTAATGTATATATCGATTGAAGATACGGTATTTTGGTACCATTTTGGAGTGTTCTCGTTATCTGTCAGAATATAATAAATATTAAGTTAAATTACAGCATTCAAGGTGGTAATGAAGACAGAAAGGATAACATTGTTAGTTGCAACCCTTTCCCTTCCTGTAAGAGTTGCATACCGTTACCGAAGATAACTCAACACGACACCATTATGCGTGAAAACCAATACCATATCAGACGTTTCCCATCGTCTTACCTAAGATATCGTCGAAATTGAGATAATATTTTAGAACTCTTCATAGAAACAAGAAGACCTTTTTTACATGGAAAATTGTTCATACATAAGTTTTTGTATTCTTGTTGCTGTTGCTAATCTCCTTGGCCTACACATTCTAACCCAAGAGATCATGTCGCAATAAAAGAATAAAAACACTCCCATTCTCGTTCATCAGTTGCCTCGCAAATGCTTCAATACAATCGCATCAGTTGCCTCGCAAATGCACCAATACAATCGCATCAGTTGCCTCACAAATGCACCAATACAATCGATGATGTGAGAGGGGGAAGTGATAGCCGAATTGTGGTAATGTGCAAAACTTTTCCTTTTCCAACTGAAGGTCAAATTTATAATATGTTCAGTCCTAAGTCTAGACAAGGCGGTCTGAGCAAGTCTGGAGCAAGAGCTGTTGAAGGAGAGTCAGCGCCATTCCAGTCATGTTTAGCAGTATTCCTCCAAGACGTATTTATCTTAGCCAGAAAAAAGGGGAATAAACTTCTGAAAATCTTAGATCAATTAAAGAAACTGTATTCTTACATGTGTTTTGTATTTGCCTTGATGCTTCGACATAATATTTTTCTCCTTAACTTTCGTTCTTGAATTATAAAATGAGTATTGGTGCTCCACCTCAATTTAGATTAATCATTCAGCAATCAGTCTGACGTTCATCTGATTGAAGAACTTAACCTATGTCTCAATATGGGAATATTTCTTATGATATTAGTATGCTACCAATCATGGTAGAGCAAACTTTTCAATCAGAAAATTCAGAATGATTTATGATTGAAACGACAAAGCATAGCTGGTTTTGGAAGGTAAGGAAACTTGAGTTTGCATGGTATGAGCCTGCATGTGTCGACTGAATAACCTGAAGTGTGAACTACCTACTCAATATTATATTTGCCTTATAATGGAGCTGGTGTTTGGAGTGTGGATGATACAATTCTTACTGTATCTGGATGATAGCCAACTTTTAAAGAATGCAAAAATGGTGAAAAGGCTGTTTTTGTCCCTAGAATCTTCAACACAAGAACAATTACTTTGAGATGGCATATATTTGTGAAAAATACATCAATCAATGCGCCTATTTTTATAAAACACCTAAATGGTAAAAATATTTAAAAAAAAACATAAACACATAATCTTATTCTAATTCATCTCCAAATAAAGAATTATCAAATAAAGCTAATTATGTATTATAAATATTTGAACACATATTTATGATGATGATGATGATTTCGTGTCCGCTTTACAAAGGAAGCAGGGGGTGCAGTAGCTTCTGAGGGTATGGACCCCTGAGCATTCGAGGGCAGAAGACCGACTACTAACTCAAATGAAGAAGACACACTCACATTTGCTTGCACCACCCCTTTTTACTGGAGAGAACATACATACACCTCACAGATAGTCCCAGAAGAACAACCATGCCCTAACCGGGACTCAAACTCTGGTCGCCCAGATGACGAGGAAGACGTGCATCCTCTGTGAAGGGACGCTGGCTTCCATATTTATATATTACAAGAATGTGAAGTATTTTAACCCTCTGCACTCCGATGGTGCCTCTGAGGCACCATTCAAGACGGTGCATCATTTTGACGTTTTATTTATTCATTTTTTCAAATTCAATTGTTAAAAACGCCTAAATAACAGTTAAGAGAGGTAGATTAATTTTTTAGAGAATTTCGACTTAAAAGAATTGTGTATAGTTATGTTTCATAGCCAAATCTTTGTATTAGGGGAATAATTTTGCATCTAATTATTTTTCAGAGGGCGAAAGGTTAATTACCTTATTTTATACTTCTCCCTCCCTTGGGAATAGAGATTGTAGAGTTTGGTATCATCCTGAATTTCAAAATTCTAAAATCAGACTCCTTGATGCATATTTCTGCACAATTAGTTATTGCCAAATAAACAAATAGTATATCTTTTAAATCATTCCTTTAATTTGGTGGGTAGTTATTAAACAAAAATAAATAACAAAATTCAGTTTAACTTTTGACAATTCATTTATTTCCTTAAAAAATATATAAATTATACCTTATCAAAAATAACATCATTTTTTGAAAAAAACTTCATCAAATTTCCTCAACTATATTAAAGCTTTTCCATATCAAACAAAGCAAAGTTCCTTTGGAATAAATAGCTTTACGAGATAAAAGAGATCTTGTTAAAGCGAAGGCTTTCACTGTTATTATAAGAAATGAATTTAATTAAAGGGGAAAAAAGAACTTGTAGTCTGGTTTTCAGATTAAATTGGATTGGAATAAATACATTTCGAGAAAATCAACTCCAGATTTGTTTATTTATATCTTATTCTGAGATAATGAACACAAAGCAGCAAGTTTTGATTTGTAATTAATTCTCATGGTGGCTTTATTTTTTTTACTTTTGCGATGAATTTTTATAGCAATTCCAGATATAATTGGATAGTTGACATTATTCTAAATTATTTCAAAAGAAGCTTTAAAAAAACTTTGTTTCTTGTTTTTAAAACATATCTAATTTTATATGAAATTAAATACTATAACTATATATTTGTTTACCTGTATCTTATTCTGTGATAATAAACACGAAACAGCAATTTTGGATTTATAAATTATCATTGAAAATTTGTTCTAGCTTTTATGACAAGTTTTGATTGTAAATTTAGATGTAATTGGATAGTTGGTATTATTCTATATCATTTCTAAAGAATATTAATAAAAATTTTGTCAATATTACAAAAAAATCTAATTTAAATGTAGTAAATATTCCAATTTTCGATTCCTAACAATAAAATGAAATGTTCTTAGAATTTCCCTCTGACTTGCATGTAGGTTTAGATAAAATTGGATAGGTTAAAAGTAAGTAATCCATCCAATTTCAAATAAATGTATTATGTATAATCCTAATATATCTATAATCTATAATAATTATTATGTACGAACAAGGTGTTGTTTTTGGAATGGGATTTTTGTCTTCAACACAAATCTATAGGAGGAAAATTAAAAATTTATTATTTGCATGCCATATCAAAATATCAGCTTTTAATAATGTGTTGCCATTGCATTAACAAAAGCTCTGATTAAAAATAATAAATTAATACGTTTGATAATGAGTTAATACGATTTGATAAGTCAATACACTATAAATACGTTTTTTATGCATGTCTTTTTATAGATCATCTAATTCTGAAGATAGAATTATATTAACCCTTGCATAGATAAAAAGTGGAAAATATTTTCATTAATTACTATTGCTTTAACTGTGTGTGATGCTGTTTCATACTTTCTCTCAATGGAATTTTAACATCAATTATTTTATTTTGAAAAACACTTTTTTCAATGGTGTTACTTATTTGAAATTATTTATTTTTTAGCAGTTACAATTTTTTAAAGTCTTTCTTTGATTTTTAATGAATTACTAAATTTAATTATGCATTCTATAAAGTTTTAACTTTCATAAAATTAATAATATTTCAACGTTTTTTTATGTTAAAAATAATGTTTTCTCGAATTTTAAAAATTATCATTTGAGATTCACTTTGAAACTTTCTTCATTATTAACAATTTGAATCCTCGCTAGATACGCTTATAAAATAATGATTCGTTGATCTATTCTTTTATTTTCTGAAAAATCCTCATATTTAATAAACTTTATTTCAACAGAAGGTCACCAAAGCATTAGAATTAAGATTATACAAACTGACATTTCATTTACTTTTCATAAATATTTGAGCCAAAATACTATGCGAGTTTAATTACTTAGAACACACTGTGTGCTTAGGCTTAGCTTTTAATTAGCTCCATGTTTAAACATCTTTAAAATCCTTTTCCATTAGACATATATCTTTTTCGGAAAGGTACCATAACTTTGCTTTGGTGATTTTAAAGATCCTCCATGCAGGACTTAAGAAACGTTCTTCAAAATAAATAGGATAAAAAAAATTTCTTATAAGAATGCTTTTACTAACTTTATAAGACGTGAATTTAATTAAAAGAAGCGGATCTTGTATCTCAGTTGACAGATTAAATTTGATTGGAAAAGATAAATTCTGGTACAAACAACTCCGCGTTATTTTTCAAGGGTTTTCTTTCTATTAAAATAACGAGTTTTGCAACTAGTTTTATTTTGCAATTAATTCTCACGGTAGATTTATTTGCAGTGAATTTTTGTTGAAATTCTTTCTTGAGTAGTTAGGTGGTTAATGTTTATCGAAACTAGTAAAGGTAGTTTATAAAGTTACTTCTTTAAGAGATTAACTTCCTAATTGCAGTTTCCACTTTCTTGTTCATTAAGCTAAAAGTTATTCATAGTATAAATAATTATATACTTAAAAATTTAGAATTAATTTCTTGATTTTAATTCCTCTATTCTATCTCGATATAATTTTTAATGTTTGTTAAAAATTGAATATTATTGATACTCGAACATTTAATTTAAAAAATAATTTTGATAATAATTATTATTTTTTAAAAAAAATACGATTTACAAAAGATTTTATTTGACACTTCGTTTAATAATGTGCTTATTCTGAATTTCCAAAAACCTAGTTGAGGATTAATAAGAAGACCGGACCCCAACGGAAATCTGAAAAGTAGAATCTTGGTCTAAATATAAATGCAAGAAATATAAAACGAGTTTAAGCTAAAAATAGCAGCAAAGGTTTATTTTTGACAGTGAAAATGAACGTCATTTTTATGAAGTAATAAAGCTATACATGCATAAATACATACATACATACATACATACATACATACATACATGCATGCATGCATGCATACATACATACATACATACATACATACATACATACATACTTACATTCTAATTTATTAGAATCGGGTATATATAGAAAAGAAATCAATTGCCTTTTATGGGATTTGATTCAGTAAATATACTGCTGGAAAACTTCGAAATATGATTTTTAACACATTCCCATTATATTGAGCAGTTTTTTTTTTGTTGTTGTTTCTTATGGCACTTGTCATTGACAAGCCAGCTGACGTAGTCAGCAATTTCAAGCTGAGAGAGAAGGTTTCTTGTTTTAGAAGCACCATCAAAAGCCAAGAGCACGTCTTATCTACTCATGCGGCTTATTTACTTGCACAACCCCTTTTCATACGGGCACATTCACACATCTTGCATTTAGAGCACAAATGAAGAATAACTATTCCCGAGCCTGGACCCTAACACGAAAAAACTAAGATCACTAGGAAAACGCGTTTCCCCTACTACAGGAATCCGCTCTGTTATTTTATTAATCATTGTTTGTAAACTGTTATTAAAAAATAACATTTGGAAATAAAAAAAGTCCCTATATTTTGTTATTAAACCTGGCTAAATAATGAAACGAAATTTTATTGTTTTAAACAAATCAACAGCCAGTAAAGTGATTCATTATTTGGTGACTACTAAAAAGATCAAGAGTTAGGATATTAATATCTCTAAAACTTCAACACTTTTGGTAAAAATTAGTATATCAAGTTATCATCATATTAGTAAATTACTCTTTGTTAGTATATCGTGAATTTTTGCTAAAAATAATAAATAAAAGAGCAGAACTGGAGGAAAATTTCTTTTTTTTAAAATCTTTTTAGAAGTACATATATTGATTCAGATAACGCAAATGTAATTCTTTATATAACTTTTTTTTAAGTTAAAATGTTTACGTATCCCTTACAGTTTGGAAATTTGTAGTTGAATAAAATTAGACATTTTGCTCGAAAATAAATAAATTATAAATAATAACAAAAAGATTTTTTAATTTTTTTATTATCTTAGTGTATAATCAGATAAACGTGATAAAATTATATACAATGTGATCAAAATTAAAATACACCTCCTCTGAGATCTTTATATAGTGAACTTATAAGTGTAAAGATTCTCAAATGGTTAAACATATAATTCAAGATATTAGATGACGAATTACATGAAAAATCATTAGTTCGAGAAAAATCGATAGATGGCGCTATACAACAGAAAATATGCTAAAAAATAAAAAAATCACAAATAAAACACACTTGATGAATAGATTTTTCCTTTCTAATTTCTATTACTGAAAAGGAAAAAAAAACGATTAACTAAAACTGTCATTGTAAATGTTATTTCGCTCTATAAGCACAAAAACTCCACAAAATCCTGCTTTGTTGCAATTGTTCTAGACATAAAAGGGATAAATTTGGGGAGATCATTCTTATCAAGAATTGCTTCGCTCTTTGCTTGTGATGTTGTTTTATAAAAACAAAGGAATTGCTGCAGCTGCACTTCGTAAGTTTCGTCGACTTGAGAATTTACTCAAAGAACACAAGGTAACAAAACATGCTCGTAAATTTTGTTATAATCCAAATGCAACAGCGTTAACGTTTTCTTTCAACTATTTTTGTGCCAGATGAAACACCTCCACACATAGGACACTGTGTGTATCAATTATTTCGGCCTTTTACTAATAGAGTAGTCTTACGTTTCCGACAAACTAACAATCTCGTTCAAAAATACTTGACTCATGTGTTTTTAGCTGTGTTGATACTTGATAAGAATTTTTTCATCGAGGGCGTCTGGTAACGTTGGCAAATTTGTAAGGTAGTATCACACTGCATGTGAGAAGAATCTCAATCAATTAAACCAATTACAATCCACAGTTGAACAAGCTGTCCAGAGAATTCAGATTTTACATCTGGAAGAAAAGAACATTCTGAGTAGTTTCTCTCGCATCAATGAGGTTCTTGTGATTGAATGGTTAGAAAGTTCAAATAGAATGTGTTACAAATGTTTATTTTGAGTCTTCAACATTTTTATTTGTTGTACAGCGTCATCTATCGGAGTTAACCTCTTAACTCTCGCTCCAGTGATATTGCCGTGCTTCGGTGTTCAATAGTAACGCGACAAAACCATTAAAACCAATTCATTTCTTTTGCCCGAAAGTCATTTTATTTCTCTTTTCATATACCAGATGGCAGTAACAGTCTATTTTAAATGTAAATGCAGATTATTTTCAACCAGGTGGTAGTACTAATTGAATATGTATACTTGTGATACGTATTTTGCAAATTTAACCCGAACCCGTCCAGTTACTTCGTTGTACGTGGCCCAGCTGAATACACGTGGTTTGTGTTCTGTTTTAAAAAATATTTTTTAATATTGTGTTCATTACGGGGTGCAAAGTTTGATGTTCCACAAGAGACGAAATAAATAAGAGATTCGGGAAGGAAACTGCACCACTGCCCAGATTGTGACGTTGTGCTCTGTATCTCATGCTTTGAAATTTACCCATACAGGAAAAATCAACTAATGTTTATTTATATTAGACGTAAGATTAATAAATTCTTTTTTAATGTTTAAAAGACGTATTTCTTAAATTTTAGCTTCTTGCTGGAAAACCAACATTCAGTCAAAATAAGCCTGATTGTTAGCTTTTCATAAAATTTTATTTTTAAAAATTTAAATTTAAAAAATATCGAAAATTAAAAATTGAATACATATGTTGTCCGTACAATTATTTTTATATAGTTTTCTTAAATGAAAAATAGGCACTTTTAGAACAGTTTTCTAGAAAATTATCCGATTGTTAAGGGGTTAATGGAACTAATTGTTTTTTTAAGTAATCTGTCTCCCAATATCTTGGATAATATGTTCAACAATTTTGGGGCCTTTACACTTAATAGTTATTTATAAAGAGAACTCATAGTTGGGTGTTCTAATTTTGATCCTCTTTTAGTATAAGTACATAATAAAATCTCCAAATAATTATTGCGCTACGAATATAATGCAGTAAAATCTCTTAATTAATATTTTTAAAGCTTCATCCTTCCCCATGCAATTTTTTATGTTAAATCAAATAGTTCTGTAAACCAAAAACATAGTAAATTTATTTAAAAAGTTTCAAATTTAAATTTTGGCTTCAAATCGGCCGAAATAAATTCTAAATATAAATGATATCTTATGATTATATTAATAAGAATTGTAAAAAGAGAATTAATGCTAAAAACTTACCAAAACATAACTAATTTCATTTATATATTTATTTATTTATTGTTAAACAAAGTCAAAATGTTTCATTAAATTTCAACATTAAAATATAAAATTAGTCATTCGAATATTAAAAAAATAATGTTAACGTATTTTTCCCAAGACGTAGCTATTAATCCTTAAATTTTTACATCTGAAACAAAATATTAGTAAGAATTGATGCTTTTTGATTCTTAAAATGTTTCATGCATGAAAGAATTTCACCAAGGATTAACGATCGATGCAAAGTATTATTCTTTTACCAACGAAAATAAATATATTTTTCAGCAAGCTGATGGTATATTGATTTCACTAAAAATCAACATAACCAGGAAGAAAAATAATTTTCTTCGTGTCTAAGTCGATGTATTTTCACCTTATTTTTTTAATTTTAATCTACTTATAATATATTTTTCTTCATTGGAATTCGTTGTTTAGACTGTGGATAAAAAGACCAAACGATAAAAAAGTGAAACTTTTCCATCAAACGAAGTAGAGAATGGCAAACGAAAATACAAGCTAAAGAGAAAAAAAA
>JAOUZG010046976.1:643182-667481 GCA_026289955.1 Argiope argentata
ATATATATATATATATATATATATATATATATAATACTAAGCCTAACATTAGAGTCTTTAACAGCTTAAAACATATTTATTTACTATTGAGTGTTGCTCTGACAGTTTGTTTTAATGTTTAATTAATACACCATTCGATTTTATAACTTTAGAAAGAATGCCAAACATTTCTTTATTGTTTTTAAAATTTATCTACTGGTCCCATTTTTCTCGTTCATTCCCAGGTTTCTGCACTAACCAGAGTTGCCAGAAATTCGATAGAGAAAACCAAAAAGAACAACTTACTTTATTTCCTTTCGTCCAACACAAAGCCGAGTTGATGAATTAATCCGATTTCAGCTATCGGGATCAATTTTACTTCATCTCTGCCGTCTGTCCAATAAAACTTCAAAGATATCCTATTTATCAAATAAATCCCGTATTCCACTACATCCTCCAGGTGCAGAAAGGATGTCAATAGATTGATCCAGGTTCAGAGTAATCTCTTCTTCCTCGGTACAGGATAAACATTGCGCGACATGAACAAATTGCTTTTGAAGTTAATGATGTCTTGTAACGGTAAATTGGTGAGACAGTGCTATAGTAAGGGAATAAAATATAAACCGTTAACTAGAGAATGGACTTTATTGATTTTTAGTCTTTTAATTTGGAACAAGTAATATAAAAAAAGCATTTTTTTAAATCAATTCCTACGTAAGTAATAAGAAAAGAAATTTATTTTTGTTACTTTTTATTAAATAATTACAATTGCTGTCGCTTCTTCCGCTTTACAACGGAAAGAGATGTACAGTAGCTTCTGAGAATAAGTCATAGATAGACCCTCCGATCCTCCCAAAAGCACACGTATTACCCATAGAAAATTAATGACCGGACCTCTGCAATAGTAATTAGTGGTTGTGGTTGAGTCCTAATTGCCATCACCGGCCTAGGTTCAACCCTCTACGAAGAAAGTACGTCCCGTTACGATGGGAGGAATATAACAACCTCCTATTAGTGTACCTACAGGGTTGGCGATATCCAACCACCATACCGGAAGCATCTCACCCCCAATTATAGAACAGATTCTCCGATCAGCCACGAAGATACATGGATTAACCATCAGCACTGAATTAAAGGGCCACCGCAACAGTAATTAGCTGGAACTGTGGTTAAGTCCTAATGGCTGTCACCGGCCACGGAACAATCCTCCCCGAAGGAAGTACATCCCGTCATTGATGAGAGGAGCATACCCCCACCTATTTGTGCACCAACGAGGTTGGAGATATCCAACCACCATACTGGAAATATATCATCCTCAATTACGAGGTCCCCCCCAGGAGATAAGCTACTGAGGGTATGAACCCTCAGAAAGTTAGAAGTCTGACTTCTAGCTCACACACATCACAAACACTTTTTGCGGTGCGGACTTCTTTCATGCATTTTCATTCATTCATCCACAGATCGTAATTTAGATCTGAAACAGGAAACGATCAAATCTGAATCATTAGAGGCTTCTAGAAGGATATGGGACCTAGGGATATCAGTTTATATCTAACAACAGTTACAATCTGGTGTTTTTGCAAACAAATTGAATTGGAAAATCACTGTCCAAAAACTAGATTTGTTAATATAATACATTAAATCAATATGTTTGTTATGGTAAAGTAGTTCGTCTTTGAAATAATTTAAAAAGCAGTATCTCTTTATGGTTATAAAACTAATCATAAACTTCATTATGTATTATCATTCTTTCCCTCATTTCCGGCTTAATATTTCCATTCTGGACAGGAATAGATGTATTAAACTTCTCAAAAACGTTGAATGCAAAATATCATAACAAATAAAAATAATTCTAGAAATTTTGAAAACTTATGTAATTTGACTCTTTATGATAGCCCCACCATTTATCTTACATTTTTATTGAATCCCTCGATGATTAGAAGAAAAATGTAAGTTGTGTTTCAAAGATCTTGCTTGAACGACAAATTTTACAGAAGCCATTACTATATCTCAAATCTCCCAATTTAACACCAATATGTAATTCTCTTTGAAAAATTATACATATACCAGTCTTTTATAAGCAACAGCATTTCCAGAAAACCTGGTTGGAAATATTTGTATTTTTAAATGCTCTACAATAAAAGGATTCCAGAAATTTTCAAAGGTTTTATTATTTGATTCTTTGTAACAGCCTCATAATTCAACTCACACATTATTGAACCACAGGAAGATTAGAAGAAAAATGGAGTTTTGTTTCAAGGACCTTGGTAAAACAACAAATTTTACAGAAGTCATTAATATCCCACAAATCTCTCCATTAACCGCCAATGCATAATTATCTTTGAAAAATTACACATATATATCAGTCTTTTATCAGCAACAGCATTTCCAGAAAACCAGGTTTTGAATATTTGTATTTTTAAATGTTTTGTAATAAAAGGAGTCTTGAAATTTTCAAAACTTTTATTAATTGACTCTTTTTAACATTCTCATGATTCAACTCACACTTTATTAAATCCCAGGAAGAAAAATGGAGTTTTGTATTAAAGATTTTTCTTAAACCTATTACTATCTCACAAATCTCTAAATTTAACAACATTACGTAATTCTCGTTGAAAAATTACCCATATATATCAGTCTTTTAAAGCAATAGCATTTCTAGAAAATCTGATTTGAAATATATGTTTATTAAAATGTTTTGTAATAAAAAGATTAGAAATTTTCAAAACTTCAATTATTTCACTCTTAATATCATCCTTATAATTCATCGTACACTATTTTGGATCCCAGGATGAATACAAAAAATGCTATTCTGTTTCAAAGATTTTAACTCCGCAATTGATTTTATAAAAGTCCTTACTGCCTTGACAAATCCATCAATTTAACATCAATATATAATTTACCAATATATGTTTCATTCTTTGAAAAATTAAACATTTATTCGGCTTCCTATATGCAACAATCCAATAAATATGCAATGAAATTGCCACAAAATCTTGTTCGAAATATTTGTTTTTTTTTTTAAGTTAAACCTAGATTTTTTCTTCTAAGCTTATGAGAATTTGAAAGACTTATAATTAGGTTTGTTTGATTGGTTGGTTAGGTTGCAGTTTTATAGCACTAGAACCAATAGGAAGGTTATACTGCGCCTAATAATTTTATAACTAATTCAAAGCCGAACAAAAACTGTTTCTATAAAAGTAGCATTAAAATAACTATTGATTAAAAAAATGGGGAAAAGCAATGGAAAGTCATATGGAAGCCATACTATTGAGCTCAAATTAGGTATTAAAAACCTATAGAATTTGAAAAGACTTAAGTTCTCATGAGGATCTCTGCCAACCAACAATGACAAAGACACTACTTTTGGTATTGAAGTAAAACAAACGTTGAGCATTAAAACGCGGACATTTCATAAGGATATGATAAATTGCTGTATTATTATTAGGAGGAAATCTTTGGAAAAAGTTATGATTTAGAATGGATCTTCCTTTTTACCATCACCCAAAATACTCTAGCATTTCTAAATTTAAATGATATATATCTTTTATGATACCATTTGTAATATAAGCACACTTTTATAGACTGCATAACGTCTGCTTTTTTTTTACCCAGGTCTCCAACAAAACAAACATAAATCCTGCACAATTGCCAACAACTCGAGTCATTTTCCCTTTCGTAAAATTGCAACGATATGCTAAGTAGCAATACTTCATTCAAACAATTTCAAAGAAAAGAAAGGCCTGGCCAGCGAAAACATGGAAAGGAAAATATCACAATAACAAGATAAGAAAAGATTCCAGAAGTTTTCAAACCATTTATAGCTTGACGCTTCATCATATCCTCATCATTTATCTCACTTTATTAAGGCGGAAGAAGAATGGAAGAAAGAAAGGGAGGCCTAGCTTTATCCCTATAAAATATTGGACGGTACAGCCTTATGAATAGGGATGAGAGATCAGCGAAAGAAAGCATTCCCTAAATTACCTTCTTGTCCTTAGGGGATATGAAAGAATGAAAAAGTGGAAAAAAATAAAAAAGAAATGAGTATAAAAAAACTTGATCCTGCCTGTGCCAATATACAAGACTGGGAATTATTCACATAGGAGCTGCATGGTACAGATAAAATAAAGTTTCCTGGGGTGGTAGATGAAAAAAAATGTTGTGTTCGCACTCTTTGGTTGTCATCGAATCATTTTTTTTGGGACACAAAGAAAAAGATAAAATTGATTGGCAAAAAAAAAAAGTTTAACAGTTTTTTTATTACACGTCATCTTGAACAGTTCTGGGCCTCTCTTTTTTTGCAACAGTTCCAAAATTGCTTCTAAATGTGGAATGAAAATGTTACTTTTTTTCTGTCAAAGATGAAGTTTTAGTATCGGATGTTTCGTATTTTCTGGTGAACTCTGGAAGAACAAGCAATTGATTAGAAATTACGTACTTTAATTGAAAGATTTAGTAAGCTAAAAAACAAGGGCGTTTTTCTTCTTTTTTATTACATGTCATCTCGAACAGTTCTGGGTCTCCCTTTTTTTGCAACAGTTAAGAAATTGCTTCTAAGTGTGGAATGAAAATGTTATTTTTTTTCTGTCGAAGATTGGTGAAGTTTTAGTATAGGATGTTTCTCATTTTCTGGTGAACTCTGGAAGAACAAGCAATTAATTAGAAATTACGAGCTTTAATTGAAAGATTTAGTAAGCGAAAAAACAAAGGAGAATCTATCCGTTATGTCATTCAATTAAGTATTGTTAATTTTTGTAAAACATATCTGGATGGGTTTTTTTTTTCCTTTTTTTATTACATTCCATCTCGAACAGTTCTGAGTCTCCCTAATTTTCACGTAATAATTCAGAAACTGTATTCTAAATATGGTAAATTTTTTGCCTGCAAGTATCCTTTTTCTTCTTTTTTGTTAAAGATTGATGGAGTTTGCTTGAAACTTTTTATGGTTTTATGGTTACATTTCTTTTTTTTGGTTACATTTCTTATTTCATGTGAGGTCTGAAAGAACAAATAATTAATTGGAAGTTACGAGCTTTATTCTTTTAGATAAAAGATTTAATTCACCAAGGAACAATTGCGATTTTTTCAATTATTCTATTTTCTTATTTTTCTGAAATTGTTTCTCAGTTAAGTATTTTTTTTTTTTTGGTTTCTTTCTCTCTCTCTCTCTCTTGCTATCGAAGATTTGCAAAGTTTTTTTCTAGCTCTTGATTTTTATAAATTTTATTATAAACTATACCTTATTTTCTGATAAATTCTGGAAGAATAAACAATTAGAAATTATGAACTTTGTATTCTTTTAATTGATATATCTAATACATCAAAGAACGAGTAGAAATTTCTACTGTCTCAGCGAATAAATCTTCATTAATTTTTGTAAAACAATATCTGAAAGAAACAGAAAAATATTTCATTACATGTTTACGATAAAATAATGTCTAATTTATTTTTAATTATTAGCGATATTATAGATAAATAAGGATTAGAGAAGATTAAATCACTGTAGGATGAAAGAATCACAATTTCCCATTTCATATTTGACATCATGAATCAAAAGATTTTTTATCTATTAAAAAGTAATATAAAAAATTTAAAGTCAATTCCTACTTTGGTCAACAAAGAAAAATTTTATTGTAGTTACTTTTTATGAAATAATTACAATTAATATAAAGAATTTATAAAAACAATAATTGATTTTTCCCAAGAATTGAACTCGCATTCTTCACCTTCGCGGGAAGAAAACTGAATTCCTCGCATTTTACCAATTGAGTAATACCTGTTTATTTAAATTTTCATTACAAACGGCTAAAACTCCATTTAAATTATTCAAAATTAGAATTACTGTATTAACAACAAATATCATCCAATACAAGTTTTAAAAAATGTCCTCATTCTACTATAAAAAACACACGAAAAACAGAAATTATTTTTAAAATTTCTCAACAGAAAATCTTGTTCTATAAAATGATCAAGTTTTTTAAAAGATACAGAAGATTTCAGAATCTCTTTTAACAAGTTAGCTGTTCAATATGCCTAAATCTAATGAAAAGATGATTGTACAGATAGTTTTATTTTCATATTATTTCCTTGAAAGATAATGCAAGAACTTTGATCTGAAGAGAAGCTCCTAAGTAACATTCAAATCATCATCACATCATGGACGGCAAAATGCTTCAAAGATAGGATCGAAAACGTGTACCATTGATATGATAAATGTCTGAATCTAGACTGCACTTATATCGAAATGTAATTGCGATTATGGATAATATTTTAAAATAATTCTCTTATTCTCTTTATTCTTGTCATTTTTTAATGGTTCATCGAGATTGAATTAAAAAAAAAACCTTCTAAAATCTACAGAAAACTTTACAGATACATAGAAAATAAAATATATTCAAATAAAGATCTAATCTTATTCCTGCATTACGAGATAACTTTAATACTTTTGATAATATGTTCCATCTGTTCTTTAGATAAATGCTTAGATAAGCCATGTCCTTTTAATGGATAGTAAAGTGCAAATAAATTATGTGTATGAGAGCTACTTAAGATAATGGAAGTAGAACGAATTTTCGTTCCATTTAAAATTTCCTGAAAAAAAAGACGAAATTGTTTCTTTATCATGATGCTGTGTTTCCTAAAATCCTAAGAAACTGTAATCTACTCGCATTTCTTTAAGATATACCAGGAAATAAAGAATATTCTGGTACATTTGATATAAAAGCTTCATTTTATTTTAACTTGCTTGTAATTAACCTTCTATTTATTAAAAATATGTAGCAGATTGTTAGAAATTTTATATTTCTTTTTCAGAATATTCCAAAGCTTAATCATCATAAATACTCTCCGATTTTTTTCTCTTTTTTATGTGTCTAGATTGACGCAGATGTGCAATTGGGAAGCAGGTGTAATTAAAATAAACATATTTCTAGCATAACACATTTGTTTATATTTTATCGATTCTTCCTTCTGATTAAGCATAGCGTCAATTTTGATCAAAGAAGAATAATTTAAACTAGTAAATTATTTTTTCAGATTTTTCGTCTCTTCTCAACATTTGGAATTTTTCCAATTTTGTGAAGCATTTTTGTAAAAAATTATAATTGCGCAGATGTACAATAAGGAAGCAGGTGTAATTAAAATAAACTTGTTTTTTTAACATAATACATACTTTTGTATTTTATCAATACTATGTCCTTTAGTATAAGCATTACTTCAGTTTTTTTAAACAATAATTTAAAATATTAAATTATAATTTTCAGAGTTTTCGTCTATTCTTAATTTTTTGGGATTTCTCAATTTTTTGAAGTTTATCCGCTGAACTTTGTTGATTTTGTGCAATTTCTTTATCTAAACAATTTGATTATATGGTTTATCTTTGTATTAAAACATAGAAAAACGAATGGCGAATGCATTATTTTGATTAAATAAATATCTCTTAATTTTTTATTGATACTGAAATGATAGATTTTAACCCAAGTTATAATCATAATTCTAACTTTAACTACGATTTAAAATTTTCGTTTCATTTAAAAAATTTAAAATGTCTCAGATGCACAGTCAGGAAGCAGGTGTACTGAAAATAGACATGTTTTTCTGACGTAACACATCTGTTTGTATTTTATTAATACTTTGTCCTTCAGATTAAGCATATTGACTGTTTTCATCCAAGGAGAATAATTTAAAATAAAAAAATTATTTTTCAGAGTTTTTGTTTATTCTTAGCGATTTGTGTTTTACTAACTTTGTGAAGCTTATCTGACGAAACATTGATTTTTTGCATATTCTTCAATTTCTTTATCACAAAAAATTCTGTAATTTTATCTTTTTCTTCAAGTGATGATAAAAAAGAATTGGCATAGATATTTATTTAGATTAAATAATTATCTCTTAATTCTTTTTTAATATTGAGATCATTGAATCTTAATTTACCTTTTAATTATAGTTACAAACTTCATTATAACATAAATTGATTATTGTTTAAATTTAATAGCATATCGGACTCAATTTATTTTTTGTGGAACGAAAAACAATATTTATTACTTGATACAATTTGTTGTTGTAAATTTAAATGTATTGCATATATTTTGCACAAATGGGTCTCGTTTGCAAGATACAAATGAAACAGAGTTCTTACAGTTTTGAAAAAAATATATTATTCTTTATTTTATTTAACAAATTTTGTTTAAATTAACATAAAAAATTTCTTTGGAAAAAATCTTAATATTTAACTTTGAATAAAGCATACTTTAATTGTTTTTAGTTACATCCGTAAATTATATTACTTATCTGTAATTATATGCTAAATGATCAATTTTTAATAAATAAATAGAATACTTTTCAGGATAATACTCAATTATTGGATGTTTAGAAAATTAGCTTTTGTAAATTTCAAATCTATTTTATTAAAATCACTTCAAAAAGAAAATTTATAAAACATCTTTTATTGAGGCATTTTTTTAGAATGGTTATTTATAAGAGTAGTATAAAACTTTGTATTTCTGAACGTGATGAAACTTTTTGATATTTTGCCTTTATTTACTCTGAATCTTTTTTTCTTCAATATTTACCTTCGCATCATAATACTTTTATAACTCTCTCTTTTTCTATATTGAATATATTAAAGTTACATTTTGAAAGTTCAATATTCTATCTGTTTTCGTATTGAAATCAAATCTACATAATATTGTTTGCGTATATATTCATATCTTGAAAATATTACATTGGTATTATAAAAACTATATACTCTATTTCTCCATTCTTTTATTTTTTAATACTTTTAAAATGCATTATTATCTCTTCAGTATATTTAAAGTACTTAAAATTGATTTTAAATTAGAAAACCAAATTTTTGCGCTTTCCTTTATATTGCACATTGTAAAATTTCTGAAATTTATAATTTGTGTCTTAAAATATTATTTAAATATGGGGATGTTTCTACTCATTTTAATTATTTGTTCATTTGTTTCCATTATTCTACTAGTTGAAAATTCAAATGTGTAATTTTGTGATTTTTCCAAAAATTCACTTGATTCTTCTTGGCATAAATTATTAGCTAATTTATCAGAAATAATTTTCAGTGCTAGAAAGGGATTATAAAACAATTTGAATTTTTTATTAGGAACTCATTTACTTAAAAAATATAGAGAAAATATTTTGTTTGAAAAACCAAAATTCATCCCATATCATTAAAAAAAAATCGCAGTTTTTAAATCTGAAAACAATGATATGAGGTATTATGGACACTTCATCTCTGAGTCATGCAAAAAGTATGTTTTTTTCTACATTTTTTAAATAAAACTTTTTAGAAATTATTTATTAAAAACTTTTATAACCTATATTGATTATAGTTATTTTTCCATGAAGTGCATGAACCAATTGTATGCCCAAATTTTAAGTTGTTACACAGTGAAAATCATTAAAAAGTGCTCACGAATTGTTGTTGCACCCATTATAATTAGGTATATCACAGATATATTCTAGTTAAAGAAAAAGTCTCTTTGAAATAAAACTATCTAAAATAGATATTTTCAAAAACATAATTTGAAGATGACTCGCAAATGTAAATGGAATGTAAAAAATCTAAACACAAATAAAAACATAGTTATTTAATTTAATATTTTTAAATTTAAATTAGATATCAGATTAATACTATGAATTAAACTTTACGAAGAATACCGTGATTATTATTTAATAGTATTAATTTCGTTGTGTTATAAATCTATACTGGAATGAAACACATCAGATCTGTATCATCGCATTAGCATTGAACAAAATCTGAAAGATATCTAAGCAGGATTGTTGAACATAAAATGGTGATTGAATTAAATATAATAATATTAATCCAAAGCCAATGTAATACCAACTGTAACTATAATAAACCAGAGCTGTTTAATGTAAAATATAATAACAATATACCAATGTTAGTGCAATTCCAAACGTACTAATAATAAACCAATGCCAGTGTAATTTCAGATGTAATAATAATAAATCAATGCAGTGCAATACCAAATGTAATAATAATAAACAAATGCTAGTGTAATTCCGAACGTAATAATAATAAACCTAGTGTAATACCAAACGTAGTTAGTGTAATACCAAATGTAATATTAATAAACCGATGTTATTGTATTACCAAATGTAATACAATGAATTCCAGATGTAATAATAAACCAATGACAGTGTAAAGTCAAATGTGATAATAAACCAATGATAGTATAAAGTCAAATGTAATAATAATAAACCAATGACATTATAAGGCCAAATGTAATAATAGTAAACCAATATCAGTGCAATGCCAAATATAATAATCTTCCTTACTTATAATAAAGCACGATATGTGTGTGTGTGTTGGCGCTGTACATGCCAGAACGTTTGACCTACAGCTACCAAATTTGGTATATGTATACCTTGGGTGCCGGGAATATGCACCTCGCAGCCCTTTTTTGAATTTTTAATGAAAATTTTAATTAATTAAAAAATAAGCAAAATGTTAACGTTTTTTCGCTGTAACTTTTGAAAATATTACAGCACAAAATTGATTTTTTCATCACGCTAAAGATCAAAATACAAAGTAAAAATATATTGCAAAAGTGCGACACTTAAAACTGAAAAAGAATTTTTAGAAAAGCACCAAACGATAATCTTCTGAGAGCGAGATTAATTATTTAAAAGCAAGAAATCTTAGACAAACTTTGAAAATGACGTCATTTCAAAGAAACAGCGAACTAAAAGCAATTGATAATCAGTAGTAGTAAAATATTTTTGTATTCTTTTTTTTTAATTTTTAAAACAAAAAGACATGTTTTGAATTGTTACTTTTACTTATGTGAAGAAGATATTTTGTGCTAATCAAAGATTTCGCCTTCGTGATTGTAATTTATCTCCACATTTTAATGAATCATGCGAAATAAAAACGCAACTGCTTTCAACAAAGTATGCGTAATATTAAAGCTATACTGGTAAAAGAGGTCAGCTATTTGAAAACACATCTTCTTTCAAACAAGCATACGTACTAATTAATAATGCAAAATTTGTAAAAGCATATAAAACTATTTTTACCCGCATATTTCGAAGACATCAAAACTTTCTAACCAAAATAATATCATGTTCTCAAATGAGAAAAAATAAATCAACTATCATTCCAAATTAAACATATAAAAATGTCATTTTCGGCACGTGTCTGCATAAAATGAAACAAATATGAAACATGATATTTTTGGAAAATAAATGGATGGAAACGCTTTCTATGATATTTTACTATACATATATTACTAATCCAATTAAACAGTTTTATTTGTAGCAAATATGCTTAACATTTACAAGGCATCTTCTGTAATCGGAGCCTAACATCTTATTTCTTAATTTTTTGGGGAGAGACATAAATCTCTTAGCAATTGGTCCAGGTGAAATATATAGTTAGTATATTGAGGGGAAAAATGCTGATGAATAAAATTTTTACATACAACATCTGCTCTGTGAATAATATTTAACAAAATATTCTCGAGACAATAAGTCCTTAAATAAAAAAGTGGCATTCCAATCAAATAAATCAATCATCAAAGCGGATCGATCGATGAAAATTTCAACATAATTATTCGATATAAACTGGCGATTTTAGATCACTTTATCAAGATATCAAAGGAGACAATCAGAGTTACTCTTGAATAATTGGTCTAGATTATGATAATGATGATTGTTCTAAACTTGCAATATTCAGAACTGAATAAATCAGCCAGATTTGAAGAAGATAGAAATGCTTATTTATTTATTTAGAAGTTGAACTATTAAGAGTTTTTTACAAATATGAATCTATAAGACCAAAGGAATTTAAAACATAATTTTTTTAAATATATTTATAAATCTAAAAAAAATGTTATCATTTAGAACATTTATAAACATTTAAAAATAAAATTAAAAACTGAAGATTTCAATTAACCTGTGAAATTTTTGCTGAATAATTCCTTGAAATCTTATAAATTATTAAAAAAAATTATAATGTTTCAATTTCTGTATTGAACATAAAACTTCAATGTCGGAATACTCTGCTTTCAGTTCTTAGTTTTATTTAAAGACAGGCTTGGATTGAGTAAAGAGGTCTTTATATTAATTGCTGTTTTATCATTTTCACTTTAATTTAAAACTGAATTTTACGTGCACTGATAGAAAATCAGAGAGAGATGCGGACTTCAAAGATAGGACTGCTTAAGGCCTACATAATAACATAAGTGAATTATATGACTATCAAAATTTGAAGCTTAAAAATATTTTTCTGAAAAACTTATTATGAGACCAAGTTATACAAAAAATGATTTAATCCTTAAGTCGATATTAATATTGGCGACCCGACTGGTCGCCAAAGGCGGCTAGTAATAAATAAATGCCAGTTCAATACCAAATATAATAATAATAAACCAATGTCAGTGCAATCCTGAATGCAATAATAATAAACCGATGCTAATGTAATACCAAATGTAATATTAATAAACCGATGCCATTTTATTACCAAATGTAATAATAATAAATCAATACCAGCGTAACGCCAGATGTAACAATAAACCGATGATATTAAAAAGCCAAATGTGATAATAATAAAGCGATGCCAGTACAATGTCAATTGTAATGATAATAAACCAATACTAGTGCAATGCCAAATGTAATAATAATAAATGTATAATAATATTACTATCAATTGTATTGCCGATGTATAATAATAAACCGATGTCGATTTAATGCCAAATGTAATAATAATAAACTAATGTCAGTGTATTGTCAAATGTAATAATAATTAATCATAAAATTCGTTTATCTAATGTTAAAAGAAAATGAAAAAAAAAGGTTTTTTTTAAAAAAATTAAAAACCAGTTTTTCCAAATTCTGTATAATGAAAAAATTATTCTAATTTTCTACTTCGATATTATTAATTCTTTGTTTTCATAGGTCTTCTTAAATTGAAATCTAATGGAATCAGACATATCGAAATTCTAAACCGTTGTGATTGTGAAGAGTTCTAAAAAATATCTTAACAATATTGTAGAACATGTTGTGCTGACGAGAATGACCCAAAATGTAATAAATCTTGATATCTATAAAGTATCTGTGAAAGAATCTCGTATCAGAAGTGAACAGAAAAAAATCTATATTTATTTCACACATTCTATGTGATGATATACAATACTTGATAATATCGGACACCCTGCAAATTCATGGAATAATTATAACGGTGAAAATTTAGACAGTTAAAAATCTTCTAAACCTTGTTTCAAAATGCAAAATGAATACCAAAAAAAAATAATACAATTTCTAATTTAAATTTATAATTAGTAAGGTCAATATATATTGCGCAAAGTGTTCACAAAATCATAATTTGAAAAAATTTGGAATATAAAAGTAATATTTTTAAATCGTAACAGAAAAGAATATATGATTTAGATCAAGGATCTATTTAATATTTCCTCATTTCCCTTTTACCTCCTAACTTCTGTTTCTAAAGTCAATTATTGACTATTCCGGTCTGATTTGAAATGTCTTCAAGGCCGCGTTGGCTGATTAAATCTCATTGTGGGGTCCGGTTATCATTTGTTTCTAAATAACCTCTGGAACCTTTTCCCCTGCACACCCATTACCGCCCAGATCCTGTCCCCAGGCGTAAATCGATCACTCGCCGGATCAACAGTCGGCTCGATGTCGAAATAATCGATAGTGACCACAACCTTCAAGGCGACTGCTCATTTGCTGGCAACGAAAGGAACGCCAGGGGAACTGTTTCCCAATACTTCGATTCCAAATAACAAAATACAACAACAGCGGTTTTCCGCTGTTGAATATTAAGATTTCCGATACTGATAATCTGGTCCGTTCATTTGTTTTTTGCAGACGTGAGGGGGTTTGTGAGTTTTAGAATTCCATTTAAAATAATGATGCGAACATTAGTTTTTGGTCATCATTTTTTAAAAAGTTGAATTGTGGTTGATAGCATGTTGACTGGATATCGTTAGTATAGATGATTTTGGTTTTTAATTAGTTATTTAATATTAGTTAGAAAGTCAAATGGTATTATTATTCTTAGTTTTCTGTTATCATAAAATGAGTTTTTTTTGTATTTTTCAAGTCAGTTTTTTATTTGAGTTCCAATTTTTAGATTTACACGCAATAATAGTTCAAATATTCTTGTTTGAATGATAATATTTTAAAAAATGTAATTTACTAGCCGATAAGTAGAATAGTTAACATTACTATAGAAAATAATAATTTAAAATTATATATTTTACCATTAGAACGTGAACAGATTATCATATTATTGATTTCTATTTTTGTAAATTCTGTAAAAACTTTTGCTTTATTTTTTGGTAATTTTCTTTATGAGTTTCATGAAACGATAACCATGAGTTTCTAATTTGAATGGCAATATTTAAACAATTGAAGGTTGCTAGGCGATAAGTAGACTGGTTAACATTACTATAGATAATAATAATTTAAAATGAGATATTTTACCATAAGAACTTGAGCATAATATTATGTTACTGATATTTATTTTTATAAAATTTGAAATAAATTCTGTTTTATATTCTGATAGTTTTTTTCTATGAATTTCCCTTTTAAGCTTTACACCTTAAAATAATATAAATATTCTAGTTTCAATGGCAACTTTTAAATAAATAAAGGCTGGTTGGCGATATGTAGAATGGTTAGCATTACTATAGATAATAACAATTTAAAATTATATATTTTACCATTAGAACGTGGAAATATTATTATATTATTGATTTCTCATATTGTTAATTCTGTATAAACTTCTGGTTAATTTTTTGGTAATTTTCTTCCATCAGTTTCAGTTTTAAGCTTTACGCTCAATAATAGCTCAAATATTCTAATTTGAATGACAATATTTAAACAAATGAAGGTTGCTAGGCGATAAGTAGACTGGCTAACATTACTAAAGAAAATAATAATTTAAAATTATATATTTTACCATTAGAACGTGGACACATTATTATATTATTGATTTCTATTTTTTGTTAATTGTGTTTTATTTTCTGAGGATTTTCTTCTATGAGTTTCATTTTTAAAACTTAAAATCATTAATACAATACACATCAGCGTTAGGTAGATAATGTTTAAATAAATGGATGTGGATAAGTGGCATGAAAATTATCAATCTTTATTTCAGAGGGTGTCTATTTTAAGTTTGGCATTTAATTATTGGCCCGGGAAAAGTAAATGTTAAAAGTAAATGCTCCTTTTTTAAGATTCAGTTTTTGCGCATTCTGAATTGCGTTGAAATATGATAATTATACAAATATTAGTGTTTGTGATCAGTAATTAATTAAATGAATATAGTTAGAAAGCAAGTTATTTCATTGAAAATAATAATTTCATCAATTGCCTTTAAAATACAAACGTTAATTTTGCATTTTTCCCTTTAACTTCTGTTATTAATCTGATATTTCGGTTATTCTGTCATGTTAAATCTGACATTAGGTTTTTCAGATAATTTTCTTCTATGCACACTATTTATCTAAATTTTATAACAAAACAAAAAATTCGTCTTTTTAGTAAATAGAATAGCAAAATATTGTAATTCGGTAGTATATATAATAGATTGGCTAACATTACCATAAAGGGTGTTTGCCTTAAATGCATATTTATTCATTAGTTCTTGAAATATAAAAGATATTATACGTTTTGAATTTTGCACATGCTAATGAAATACGGATTCAAAGGCATTTTTAAACCAAATAGATACAGAACTACATTGGAGTGATGTATTTAATATAAAAATATTTTATAATCAGATAGTTTTTAGTAACGTATTTCTTTTTTGTAATTCCACTCTAGATTGTCTATAAAAAGTTCAAATTTATTTCATATCTAAAGCTTTGATGGTCATTAGAGAGAGATACATTTTTGTTTCCAGGTATTTGATCCTTGTCTTCTGCACCGACTGAAATTTGTTATCAGCTCTTTATTTTTGTGATTTATTTTTTTCTATTGTAGAAAAATAAATATTTATGGAACTAATTAAAATAATTTGAGTAATTTAATTACAGCCATTAAACTCACGTATATCAATAAGTAACTGATTCACTGTACTCCCAATTGATAATTTTTTTATTATCACTTGAGAACATAATGTTATTTTGTTAGGAGATTTCGATGTCTCCGAAATTTACGCCAAAAATAAGTTTTACCGGCTTTTACCAGTATTAAACTATTATTATGTATGCTTCTTTGACAGTAGATGTGTTTTTAAAAGGCTAACGAAGAAATATGATATTGATTCATTAAATTATTAAAAATCGATTGAAGGTTTTAATGAATTTCCATACCATATATTTCTGCAATTTTTGTTGGTCGTGGTGGCTGGTGGTAAGAATCATGGTTTCAGAACAGTAGTGTTTCATGTTCAAAACCCAATTTCACTGGAGAACCGTTTTTTAAGGAAGTCAGTTGCACATAATGTCAGCTGCAGGTGCCAGCTCAGGTGCCGTCTTCGTCATCTGATCACGGTTTAAAATTGCGAGGTTCGACTTAAAATAATGTTTAGTGTTTTACTACAACGAGAAGTTAATTTAACTAACCTAAATAAAAACTGTAATTTTTGGAAATATGCTTTGCTTGTCATTTTATTTATGAATCTGGTAATATGGTTACTAATAATTTTTTTAAAAAAAATTAATATACAATTTGAATGGAGTTATCCCACCTAAATTATTATTCTTTATTAAACCTTGAATAAAGTATTTCCACGGAAAATATGTCTGTCTACTCAAAAAGTAAACACAGTAACTACAAGTCTCAACTATCTAGTTGATGAAATTTAGAGCATCGAATAGTTGAAGCCTGTCAAATTTAGGGCTAATTTCCTCAATAAATGTGTTTGTTCTTAATATATGAAAATGATAATTAGAAATTCTATCAACTTAGAAAATGAAATTTCATCTGAAGATTGCAAATCAAAATGTAAACAAATATATATATATATAAACTTTAAGACAAAAACCAGGATTAAAAGGACAAGATATTGTTAACATACTGGATATTATCATTTATTAAAATAAATTTTAGGTTTTAAAATTTGAAATGAACTATCGATAAAATTTAATTGAAAGTTGCATAAAATATACATTTAAAAAATTATGAAATTCTCAACGAATATACGTAAGATTTTCGTAATCTAAGTTATATGATAATAAAAATAAGTATTCAGAACAATTTTTACGAAAATTTATAAAACTTTCACAACATAAGTTATGTAAGAAAATGTAAAGGATTTACAATGTTCGAAGTCTACTCGTAAAACATTCGCAATGTATATTACCCTAAAAATGCCTAATACATTTAAGCAATAGTATGATCATTCATGAATGCAACTTAAGCGAAAATACAGAAGCATTCACAATGAAAGTTTTGTTAAAATACACAATAGTCCCACTCTAAACTGAATGCCGCTATACGAAATTAATTTTATATATTTCTCAAAGCAATATATTAAATAATCCTTTCGCAACTCAACCGTATAGAGATTCTTCAGAACATAGCCTATTTTGTTTACAATAAGTATTATGATTCTTTATAATCCAAATCAGAACTATTCATGTGATGAATAATCCTCTTACTAACATGATTTAAATAATAAATTATAAGATTCCACTTCGTTTTTAAATTGCAACTTAGAAAGTATGTCAGCGTTTTGGAAAATTTATATCAATGTGAAATATTCTGAGTTGTCTCGAATGTTCTTGTTTAGTATATATTTAAGAGTCTTGAAATGGAACTCGTGCTTTTGTAAACATAAATTCAAAGGAGTAATAAATGTCATTCATGATTAATTTGCTTTTGAAATGGAAAATTCATGTTCCTTTGAGCTATAGAATAGTTTTAAAATATCAGCGAATAGTTATTTCTGAAAAGACTTCAAACATTTTGCAGACGATTATTTGAATGATTAATTTCCTTTTTTGCCATTAAATATAATTTTTTCATCAACAACATTTTGAAAAAAGGGAATCAAAATTAGGTTGTATCTGGAATAAAACTGAATATAAATTGCAAAGGACAGAATTGATTTTTAGACTGATTTCATTAAAATTCAATGCAGAATAATTTTAAAATATCAGTCTATATTTATTTTTGAAACGACTTCAAACATTTTGCAGGCGATAATTTGTAGAACTAATTTATTTTTCTGTTTCTAAATATATATTTTTTCTTTTACATCCACATCGTTTTTTTTTTAAAACGAAATAAATTTATTTTATATCTAGAAGAAAATTGGATATTAATTGAGAAAAAAATTGTTGAATTTCAAATTATTCTTTAAGATTTGAATGTTTTTCAGCTACAGAGTAATTTTAAATATCAACGTTTAGTTATTTCTGAAAAGACTTCAAATATTTTGTAGACAGTTTTTTGTATGATTAATTTCTTTTTTTGCTATTAAATATATATATTTTTTTCTCTGCATCAACATCATTTTTTTAAAAAAAATAGAATTAAAATTATGATATATCTGGAATAAATTTGAATATAAATTGCAAAGAACAGAATATATTTCCAGATTTTTTCATTAAAATTCTATGCAGAATAATTTTAAAATATCAGCCAATTGTTATTTTTGAAATAACTTCAAACAATTTGCAGGCGATTATTTGTTTGACTAATTTATTTTTCTGTTTCTAAATATATGTATTTTTCCTTTACCTCTACATCGTTTTTGAAAATAATTTAAATTAATTTTATATCTGGAATAAAATTGGATATTAATTGCAAAAAATATAATTTATTTTCAAACTATTCTTTAAAATTCGAATTTTCTTCAGATATAGAATAATTTCAAATATCAACGTATATTTATTTCTGAAAATACAAATATTTTGCAGACGATTATTTGCATTACTAATTTCTTTTTCTGTCACTAAATACATATTTTTCTTCTTCATCTACATAGCTTTTAAAAACGAATTAAATTCACGTTGTATTTGGAATAAAATTGAATATTAATTGCACAAGATATAATCTATTTTCAGAATTTTCTTTCAAATTCCTTTTTTAAAATTATAGAGTTTTTTATTTCCTTCAGACAGGATTTAATAAAAACGGGAATTATGGAATTCTATTGCAATACAACCAGTGCAATTCTATTGATTGGAGAAAATTAATAAAAATTCATAATGTCTAGTTCAAAATCGCATAAAACTTAGCTCATGAAAGATATTTTCGATGCCTTTGGTGTAGATTTTGAATACAAAAAAATATTTATTTCTTTTTTGTAAAATAAACTGTCGTGATTTTATGTATCTAAATCACTGGGATTTCAATAAATTCTTGAAAATCACTGTGATTTCAGTCAGTTCTTAAAAAATCTATAAATTTCCCCTCTAAATAAATATTTAGATATTTTTTTATTTATTAGTTACAGAAGTATGTACGTATGACATCAAGCAAACATAAATAAAATACCAATGTTATAATCAGTAAAAAATTGCAAATGCTTTGAATTTTTTCCAATAAGAAATTTGTAATTGGAAACCTTAACTCATATGAAGTACTATTTTGTAATTTTTGATCGTATCTAATTCCCAAATATAGCTTGTTGCATTGTATAATCGGCAAAATTCACCTAACACAGAAACTGTTAATGCTATTCATTTTAATACCTAATTAATCACGAGTTAACTGACTGAACAATCTGAATGTCAGTGGCGTGGCCGGCTAAAATGAGCAAACAGCTGATTGGAATGTCTATGATGTTTGATGCATCATACGGTTAAATTAAATACTAATGAGGTCTATGCATCGTTTCTGCTCGAGTTTGATCGAATACTTGTTAAAGGCATTTATATGAATCTGATAATAAATCTAGGATAGATAAAAATACAGTTAACTTTCTGAATAAAAGTATATCGTGAATAAAGTATTCTACGACGATTATATATTTCCTACTACGATATAATCGATATATTCTACTATTTTATTTCTTCTTCGATATATTCTACTATTCTAATTTGGATTCGTATAATCTACTATTCTATTTTGGATTCGTATATTCTACTATTCTGTTTTGGATTCGTATATTCTACTATTCTATATTGGATTCGTATATTCTACTATCCTACTACTACTTCGATATATTTTAATGTTTCACTACTACTTCGATATATTCTAGTATTCTACTACTACTTTGATATATTCTATTGTTCTACTACTATTTCGATAGATTCTACTATTCTGCTATTGCTTTGATAGGTTCTAATATTCTACTACTGCTTCGATATATTCTACTATTTCTTGACTAAAAGATATATTCTACTATTCTACTTCCATATCGATATATACTATTATTCTACTACTATTTCGATATATTTTAATGTTTCACTACTGCGGTATATTCTACTATTCTACTACTACTTCGATATATTCTACTATTATACTACTACTTCGATATATTCTACTATTCTACTACTACTTCGATATATTCTACTATTCAACAACTTCTTCAATATAATCTACTCTTTCTTGATTAAAAGTTATACTCTTTTAATCAAGAAATAGTAGATTATACGAATCAAGAAATAGTAGATGTGTGTGTGTGTGTGTGTGTGTGTGTGTGTGTGTGTGTGTGTGTGTAAAAATAATGCTTAACAGATTGAAAAAAATATTTCTCGAAAATACTTAACTCCCAACTTGATAATCCTGCAATACATATTTCAAAAATAGCTAGCCAGCGAAAATGTTGGACTATTGGTAAAAACAAACTCGCTAACTATAGGCTTCTTTATCATTGTATGGTGTATTTTTTTCCTATCAGAAATTATTACATAAATAAAACTTGAAACATTTCGTTTTTTAGGATTAAAATTCATATATGTGAACAAAAGGAATTATTTCTTAAGAGATATGATTCATATTTTCTTACTTTTGAAAAATTATATAAAACATGCTACTAAGTGAATTGTTAAAATCATTTTATTAATTCATCGACAATTTATTGTCAGCTGTAAAAATGATTAAACCAATTAATTTAATTTCAGCATTAATTCATTTTTCAATGTTAATGAAAAAAAATACAAGATAATTTTTAGAAATTTCTGGCTTGATCTTTTTGTTTCCCTTTTCTATGGATTTCTGTTTTCAAATTCCACTAAAGATATAGACATTTTGCGGACCTAAGTAGAATGCAATATTATTATTCTCATGCAATTAATTGGTAAACTTATGTTTACTTTTCGTTATATGTTTATTTTTATCAGCATTTTAGATTATTTTTTGCTTTTACTAACTTTGTGAAGATGGATATGTTATTATTTATCTATTCTTTCTTTCTTTTTCTTATTACTTTACGAGGATTATATTTATTGTTTGTTGTTGTTACTTATGGAACTTTTCAAGCCCACTGGCATACCTGTAAGTGATTTAAGCTGATAGACCATCTCTTGTTTTTAAAAAGGGCCAACTGGACCAAGAGTACGACTTAGCAGCACGCACGTTACAACCCTTTTTGAGGGGCACATTTCATTCATTCCTCCACAGATCATAATTTAGAATTGGAATAGAGAGCCATAACCTCTGAACAAGGACACCCTGTGCCCTCTCGTTATAGAAGACATTGTGATCTCGACAGATTAAACATGATTCAGCCACCACACAAGCAGAGTTTTCGTCTAACGGGTTCAAACTTGCTGCCCAAGGCATGCGAATCCAACTCTCCACTATCTAAACTAACCTAGCCTAGATTGCAATTATAATTTTTTCAAACAAAAGATTGCAATTATAATTGTTTCAGTGTAAGCATTATTGGTGGTTTTAAATACTGCAAGAATGAAATGAATGTATTACAATAAGAGCGCAAGTTTTCAAGAATATTTGATAAATTATTGACAAAATCATACATTTTTATTTGGAACATGGATGATTCTTTTTTAAAAATCGGTTGAGTGACAAGTCTGTAGCCCAAAGGCCTTAAAAAACCGACAAAGGAGAAATCAGTTACTATTGAATTCCATGACATTTCAAAATATTAAGAAATTACATATCTGTAATCTATATTTTGCTAATATGTTCAAAGAAATTTTTTGCTTTAGTCTTATTAAACTATTTAACTAAAACCATTTAAAGAAACCAGTCATTGTAGTACCTTTTCCGAAATGGCCTCTTTTGCATTTTCGCAAAACATGGCTGATTGAAAAGACGAATAAACCAACCAACGCAATCCAACAGTATCTGTTACTGCAAAATTCCACCGAAAAGTTTCCAGAAAATTCCAAGATAAGTTGTTTACTTCCTTCTAAAACATTTTGTTTCCGAATTCTGAGCGCGCCACTTCTGTTTCTGTTTCCACATTTCCAAAATGCAAATAAAGACAGCAAGAACCCTTCTTTCCAGGAAGTGGATCTGTGCTAACATTTGCTGAAATGGTAACCCGAGGCGATTGACAAAGTAATTTCCGCCTGTCAAATGCCACGAATCCGGGACTTCACGTCCGGGAAACGGAGTCCGGTAACTGATAGCCGGATCGCGAGGTGTGCAGTCACTAGAAGTGGTTTATGTTTATGGCTTCTGGGGTTTATTCGCGTTCGGGCGCTGATAAATAAGACGCGATTCTAGAAGCAGTTTTGGTTTGAAAAGCCCCGCGGGAAGTTTTCGGTAATGTTCAATATGAATTATGTGCAGTTTTCGGCACAGGAACGATAAGCTGGTGTTTCTTGTTGCAGTAGTTAAGAGTGTCCCTGCAATCTTTCATATTTTAGAACGTCAGCTGCGGAAAAGATCTTCAGTTCTGTTTAGTGCTTGATGCTAAAAATACCAACGGTGTATCAATATTTTAATATGTCGTTACTAAAATATAAAGTTTAGTTTTCACTATTTTATAACAGTCATTTTAATGTCTCGTCTTGCTTTTACGGGATGGCTATTTCCTGAATAATCTTAGGATCAAAAAGTATACATTTTTAGACTAATGTTACTTTTTGATATTTGGGTTGAGAAAAATTTTGATTAGAGAAAACAGCATCAGAACAATCAAATATTAATTATAGTTGTTTTTTGAAGAATTCATTAAAAATATTTTTAAATTTTTAATCATTTAAGTCTATTTAGACCCTGAGTCGTATCGTAAAATGTAAGCCTAAATATTTGTTAAACCGTTTCGTAATTTAAAATTATTATTTCAATTCATTTCAAATTTATTCCTCGCAATTTTTTAATGTAATAAAAATTCCAAATTTGAAATGCATTTTAATGCTATTAAGAGAACCAATCATAATTTATTGTGTCATTAAATTCTCCTAATATCCCTTTTCAAATGTTAGCATTATGATCAAAAGGATTTTTTTTCTTTGAACATCATAAAGCAGAATTTATGCTTCTTCTTTGACATTAATGTTTAAACTTTGAATCGACTCAAACTTTGAACACTTCATAATTTTTGAAACTGAATATTTTTTGAATAACTTCGGAATACAAAATTTTCATTTTCATTTGTATCCAATCTGTTTCTTGCAATTTTGCTCAAACGTAATAAATATTTCAAATTATGAATAAAAATCACAAAAATGTCTATCATTACTGTAAATAGAATCAATCTAATTTATTATGTTCATAAAATTTTTCTGTTGTTCTTTTTCTAATATCATCAGTATGATTAAAAGAAATTAATATTAAAAAGATTAAAATATATAAAATTTTAGTTTAATAATTTTTTTTGCAAGTTGAAAGGCAAAAAACCTTGAAATAAAGAAAGAAGGGTACAAACAAATTGAACAAGACACTTGAATCTTAAATGTCATATACTCAGTAAGAAAAAAAAAAAAAAACGCCGGCATCTTGGCATAAGGGTAGGACATCTTCCCCTAGAGCTGGGCGCCCCGGGTTCGAGACCCTCTTCTGTGTTCTATCTGTGTGGTGTATTTATGCACCCCCGGTAAAAAGAAGCTGTGCAAGCGGCTGTGACGAGTAAGTAGCTTTAAGTCGGCTAGTATGGCACTACTTCAAAACAAGAGAGGCTCTTATCGGCTTAAAATTCACTAAAGCCTCTGCGAGGCTTATCCGTAATAAGGGACATTATAACAACAATAATTAAAATAAATAAATTGTCAAATGTCGTAGGTATCATCTGACGTGATTCAAAATTCGTGATCAGTCTCAAAAAGCCCTAGTGCTGCTTTATAAAGGGACGTCAATATAACAAAACTAAACTAAATTCAAGTAATTTTATTATATTTGGCAGCAGTAATTATAGAAGAACCGTCGTTCAAGATGGTCTGTTGCACATTAAATCTGTAAGGGTGAAACGTGCTTCCACTGCTGTAGTGCGGTGT
>JAOUZG010046976.1:667491-688069 GCA_026289955.1 Argiope argentata
ACACTAAATTATTTTTATTATATTTGGCAAACGTAATTATAGAAGAAAGGTCTGATGCCCGTTAAATCTGTCAGGGTGAAACGTGCCCCCCTGGTGTAGTGCGATTTTGAGAGGGGGTTGCTGACTCATGTCTCGTCCTCATTCTCTGACGTAGTCCAAAACTACATGGTCCGTCCTAAAATAGCCCCATTGGTGCTTTACAACGGAACGTTAATAAAACAAAACTAAACTAAACTCAATAGACTTCTTGTAGTATATAATTTAGTCTTTAAAGTTATAAAGCAAAATAAAGGCTGTCAAAGATATTTCATTCTTTGAGAAACACTAACAGAACTGTAATAAAAACTCCTTGTTTTAGTGCTGGACTTTCCCATTTATTATTAAATGTCCCCCCCAAATCGCCTTCACCGGAGCTGAAAGGCAAGTCTGCTATTTTTTTGTCCCGGTCCCTTTCATTGTCGCCGCTGGAGTAGAACAAATCAGGAACATCTGTTTTCTGTCACTCCCCAGTTAATGCCTTCCTGCGCAGTTACACGAATGGCCTTGCGAGAACTGTCCGCTCAAGATGGCCGGTTTGCAATGGACTGTCCGATCAGGAAGAGAAATAAAAGAGATGATAGCTTTGGTATTGGCAGAGTGATTTGTCCTAGCGTGAAATTGTTATTTTTCTCAATCTTTTTAAAAGGATTCCTTTGCAAATTGTTTGTCGTTGAATCATGTCACCACAGTGTTTGATGTGGTGATAAGTGTGGACAGACATACCGATGCGGTTTGGTTTGTCCTCAGTTTTAGGAAGAATGTTCTTTAATGGTAAAATTGCTCATTTTTAAATTTGATTAGCATAAATTATATCATAGATATTAGCTTTCTATTTTATTACGAAGGGAAAAAATAGAAACGTATCATATTTCTTAACTGCGAGGAGAAAATTTAGGACTTAAATGGGGAGAAGTGTGATCTAATAAGACTGATTTTCTTTAAACCCAAATTAAATTTCCTGATAAAAATTTTAGAATGGAAATCTGTCAATGTATTTTGCAGATATTTTTCGTGATATTTACATCCTTTTTAGAAACTCAAAAAAAAATTATTATCATTGGAAAAAGTAATTGCATTTTAATATGCATTTTCTTCTCAAATCACATTTTGCAACAAATAATATTATTGAAAAAATATTGCTTCGATAATATTTCTTTTTTGAGTATAAAAAGATGCATATAAGAAAATCTAAGGAAAAATTCAACAATTTTAGAGAAATTAAAAAAAATTTACAATGGGTAAAATGCTTTTTTTATTGGCATCACCTGTATTATATAAGTTAATAATAAGTAATATATATAATTTAAATATATAAGTTAAGTAAAAGTATAATTATTAGCTTATTCATTCTATAGATATTTCAAATATTATTAATTAATTTTAAAATATTATCTTTAATTATTGATAATTATTAGCTCATAATTAATAACTGTAATTATTAGCTTACACATAAAAATTAGAAGAATATTTGGAAAATAAATCGAAGCGATTTTAAAATTCCCTTTTGTCATATCTCGTTGTACACATTCGTAACGATATTTAATGAGAATCTGCAAAATTATATATTATTAAAATTAGTGATTAATGAAATTTCAGATAATTTTTTTTAAAAAAAAAGCAAAAATTAATATTGCCGAATTGTATCAATATTGTAATTTTGAATATTATTTATGCATTTGGATTAAAACCGAGTTTATTTTATTTTAATCTAAATGCATAAATAAAAATTTATGCTTTATAAATTTTTTTGGCATATAAAAAATTATGTTGATAGAAATCGCTTGCTTGAAATCAGCCAAACGATATTTTCATTTACGAAAATAGTAAAAATTAAAGATAGTAAATTTTACGTAGTCCTTTGAAATATGATGGATTATAGTGATACATCCGACGATATAAATATTATATAATATATTTTACTATTTTCCAGTATATTTGTTGAAATATTTAGCATTCAAATTTGTTTTTGGTCTCCGGCAAATTTATTCAAAACTTTTTAAAAAAGTACATATTCTTAAGAAGAATATTTTCTACAAAGTATACTTTCTAACATACATATTTGTTCGAAAAAGGCAGACGAAAATTTTATTGCATCAAATATTTACATTTTTTTCCGTTTGAACAACTGGCAACATTTTTGACTTTAAAGTAATTCCATGAATATTCAATGTTGCCCTTTTAAAAATCAAATGTGCTTTTTCGACCGATAAATATAGTTAGGGAAAGTGACATGTGCAAAGAAAGTTCGGTAACTAGGCCGGCTGATTGAACCGTCTAGACAAGCATGTCCCACATGCGAATAAGACAACTTGTTTATTTCCGTATATGGAAAAATATGACGCAAAACGTTTTCTGAAATGTTATATTTGGATTACTATTTAAGAGGAATATTCGAAGAAATGCTCTGTTATATTTGATTAAGGTTACAAGAGCCATTTTTTTGGTTCAATATTTAGTAGTTTGTGTCAAGATAAAATATATATTAAGACCTTTTATTTTTTGTTTTGCTGACAAAAACATTTTAAGGATTCATTTTTATAAAAACTGTGTCATTTTTTCCACGAAAAAAAAATGGAAATGGAAAAAGAAAAGAAAATGAATGTACTTGTTTGAGTGTAAATATGTATGGAGTGCGGGATTTTAAGGAATTTTAAGGACTTTAATCTAAGTCCTCGATTAATTTTACTTTACATAAAATATTGAAATACAAAATTATTTTTTTCATTGTTTATCACAATTTAAATAGATTTTATATAGACATGTCTATATGATTATGTAAAATTTTAACAAAAGGTAATGTAGCTAGCTGTAATCTCTAAACACATTTATTAGACAACTAAGGTTGAACACTTCACGCCAGGATAATAAAGCGAAAGGAATCAGAGATACAGATATTAACTATTAGGAGAATAAGGATATATTTGTATATACACGAAAAAGGTGTATATACAGGTATATCCTTTCAGAATACACGAAAAAGGTTTGATACGAAAGGTTTTAAAGAAACGGAAGAGTTTATGTTCGCAAAAATTGATAAAAAATATTGAGCTTTATTAATATTATTAACAGTAAAGCTTGTTGTTAACGCAGATAAGGACCAAAGTGTTTTCATATGTTTTTTTTCTTGCATATATGTGTAGTATTATTTCAATTATCTCGTATAAAAAATCATAAAACATTTAGCATTAGCTCCTAAATTCAAATAATCAATTTATAATAATTTAATTAATAATTTTTAATAATTCATTTAAATTATTAAATATTTATTTTGAATCAAACGTTATCTTACAATAGATTTTCATTTATTGTGACTTTTTTTTGGCCTTTTTTACAAAGACACAATCATCTCTGGCTGTATTCATTGTTACTGGACTACAATTATTGTTTCACAATGCGTCGATTTCAGTATAGTCAGACCGAATTCCAATGCATTAAGTCGAAAACGAACCTTTAAACGGACTTATTGAAATGTTCAGTTTAGCAATTTGAAATTTTTCAGGCATTAAGAGTAACACTATAAAAGATGACACAAAATTTTAAAGCACTATATTAATTTATTTATGAGTTAGGGTTTTTAATATAATATAATAGTAGCGACAAATAACGTTAATGATAAATGCTCCAAGTGCTCCAAATTTGTTCGAAAGTGCTCCAATCTTTATTATTCTTTATTCTAACCTTTTTAAAGCCAAAGTTGAGATTAATCTTGAAGTTTCAATACGAAATATCAAAATTAACCAAAATAATAACTCAAAACTATTGTTGTTTTTTTCAAACTATTGTAACTCAAAACTATTGTTGTTTTTTTTTAAAAAAAGAGTTTAAGTAGTTTTGAGTTTTTACGTTGACTAATTTTGATATTTCTTGATATTTCTTTACTCAAACTTCAAAATTAATTCCACTTTTTTTCCAAAAGGGTTACAGTAAATATTAATAAGAGTTAGAATGCTTTCGAACAAATTTGGAGTGCCAGGGACATTTATCCTTAACGTTATATTAACCCCTTAATTCATGAATAAACTAATATAATGCTTTAAAATTATGTGTGTCATCTCTTATAGTGTTACTCTTAATGATTAAAATTTCTAATTCCTAAAATAAAAACTGCAAAAAGTTACTTTAAAGTTCCCTGGTCGATTTAATGCGTTTGAAGCTTTTAAAATATATCTTCTATAAAATGATCCCCGCTGAAATGATTTAATATAAGAAAGATAATGGACTTGCTCAGGTGTGGTCATATGTTTTTGTAATGGATGTTAATCTTTAATATATATATATATATATATATATATATAGAGAGAGTGCCACCAAGAATCGAGATTTTGAAAATTATGAATAAAAAAGAAACATTTGATTGGTTAATTTAAACGTCCCAATTCAGCTGCCTATTTCTTTTTGCCATTTATTTTTACTTTCTCGTGTATGTAATATAGACAAAATAAAGAAATTGTCCAAAAAATTCGAACTCGATATATTGACAAATTTCTTCTTTTCAGACTCCTGAGTTCGAAATACAGGTTTCTTTTACATTTCAATCTGTTTGTGACAAAGATAACTGAAAACCGTTTTGAACTAGATGGAATGAAATTCAGTATACGATCATTGCACCGAATTTGCAGATTTCTATTGTATTTTGTGTAAAATATGTTCAGAGGAAGATCACTAACACCGATGTTCGAATATAAATTAACACAATAACTACAAAACGAAAAAATAAAGATTCGCTGGGCAGATTTTTCATCTATAGACAAGTGTCAAGTTTTGGATCAAATACAACAAAGATTTAATTATTTGCCGTTCTATACTTTCAGAAGCAGGTAACATGATTATTTAAATGCATTATATCTGATATGAGATTTTTTTTCTAAACTTCAATCGCAGTTTTGTTCACTTATTTTTCAATCGATTTTGAGAAACACGCCAAGAGCACAGATTATCTGTCAGGATATCATTAACGGCATGTCAAGAAGTCATCGCCAAAAAAATCGCCAATGAAGGCAAATTCAATAAAATGATTACATTCACTCCAAAAAGTTATTTCAAAACTACTGTACGCCAAGGCCATGCAGTTAGTTTTCTTGGGCAACAAGTTATTTTGAGAATACGCGAAACAGTTTTGTGAATATTATTGCCCGCTGGTTTTTCGTTTATTCATTTCTTCTCATTCTCGTGATAGAGCATAGTTAACAGTTTGCAAACATCTTCTCTATTTCAATACGATACAAAAACAAAACAATTGAAAAAAATGGAACCTTCTTTCGATCATTTAAATTTATTATGTGAGCGCATTATTTAGCAACATTTACATTGAACTAATTTGGAATCGTCACGTGACTATTGTAGTAAGCAATCTTCACCTTTTAAGAAACAATATATATATATATATATATATATATTATTTTCCATTTTTTTCCGGAAAGTTTTTCGTTTCGTCCCATTTTTACCAGTTAGAAAATTTGAGGAAAAAAACCTCTTTTAATGTCCTTTATCACTTATGTAACTTCTGATACCTCCAAATCGCTGTTTTTCATGCAGCTTTGTGCTTCTTCAAATAATAAATTCTTACAACTCTACCCGATATTGGCCTGATAGGAGAATCGGATACTTGGACGCTCGCACCAAGATGAAATTTTTTTTAGCATTAAGTCGCCAAATAGAAAACTCCTAATATTTTTCTAATAACCCTAAAAGCGAAGTATTCATGCCACAAAAAAGATAAATCGTCAATTTTCTGCCCGTGCGTTTTGAGGCTTTAAAATGCCCTAACCAAAACAACATGTTCTCACATGATAAAAATATTTTATATTTTATACTTTCTTCCCTGAAACACGAAATCCAAAACCGAGGAATGACAAGAAACTAAATTAGTATCGACCTGAATTCAAAAACACTGAATAAAACGTATGATGCCAAAAAATGGCGATGCTTATCGAACAGGATACATATTCCCGAAAAGAAACAGGATATCGATTACAAAGAAAATGCGATGCTGCCCTAAGTTTTCCAGAAAACAGCTCTCACTCAGTTATCTCTCTACTGTCAAAGCGTATGCGAATTCCTCCCAAATTTTAATGCATCGTCTAAAAATGCGGCGCATTTATCAAAGTTATCTTTTTATTTCGCCAGACGTGATTTGGCGAGAAAGGTGCACTTCAAAATATATATTTTCTCGCAAAAAAGTAGGTTTTGCATGCCTGTTTCGCTGTGCAGCAGACAGAAATCCTATACTATGTATTTTTTTATTTCTTGGAACGACGTTAAGAAATACAATCTCCTCCTCGCGTAATAGAAAGGAAAATCCGAGAGATGAAGGTATTGATTTTGAAGAGCTATATGATGGATTCTCAAGTTATGGTAATAAATCAGGACGCTTGGCATTTTACGGATTTTTCCAATACGGCATAGGAATTTGAAATTTCTCTCCTGGGCCATCTTTATTTCCTGAGTGACCCAAAATGAAGTATAAATTGTGAGTTTCAATTATTTTTTGTTTCTAGATACCATAATTTCTTGTTATAAATGCGTAACATAAATTCCATGAATTGTGTATTAGATTTGTAAATTAGAAAGAACCTAGAAACTTGCCCAATTAACAAAATTTGAAAAATGTTCTGTTTTTCATATTATATTTAATACTCGTTTGAACCATTACATAGGACAGCGTGTTCTATTTCATGTTTATATTGTAAAGCCTCGCCAAACAATTAATCAAAACAATTGATGAATTAAAATTTTTCATAATGCCTGTTTATTAAATTTACTTACTAATTAATTAAATTAAATTATTTAAAACCAAATAATGAAACAATTTTATTTTTCACTTTTATTTATATTACCAAATTGACTAGCGCCAGTTTTAAGGATTCTATTTAAGCCTTTGTGCCAAAGGATTTAATACAGATATTTTATTGTATGACTTTAAAAAAGTCAAACTTTCCTCTTTAGTTAGCTCCCAGAGGGACATCTCGAAATGATAATGAGGTGCTTCCTGGCATGATGGTAAAATATCAGCAAACTAGGGGGTACCGTAATAGGTGTGGTTTGACTCTTCCCATTTATGACGGGAGGTACTTCTTACGGAAGGAGTTGTTCCGTGGCCGTAGATGGCCCTCAGAATTCAAACACAGTTATCGCAAGTGTTGCTGTTGCAGAAGTTCGGTCATTTAGTTTTCTTGTTTATTCCGTGTGCCTACGAGCGGTTCGAAGAATTTGAAATGACTTTCCTCTTTAGTTAAATTTTTAATTTAGATTATTTTAATTTTAACTTTAATTATATTTTAATTTAGATTATTTTAATTTTAATTAATTTTAAATTAGATTTTTTTATGTTTATTTTATAATTATTTTACATTTTAAATTTTAAATTTTAATTATTTTTTATTTTTTATTTTAATTGTTTTAATTTTAATTATTTTTAATTTTTAATTTTTAATTATGTTTAATTTCAGAAAGTTTTTAATTTAATTCTTTATTATGTAATAATTATATTTTCCAATATCGGAATTATTCCCTATTCCTGAATCAGCATTGGACCAATTTATTACATGATATGTACAATCAAGTTGTGACAAAAAGAATAGTATCCAAATACCTGCAATCTACAAAAGACACAGATAATATAATTCATATGCAATTCCTGCGGTTGTTACTTATAGCACTTGCCTATGGACAAGCCCCCTGCTGATACAGCAGTAGGTTTAAGCCAAAAGGAGTGCTTCTTTTTCTTTCTTTCTTTCTTTTTTTTTGAAGTAGCGCCATTGAGGGCCAAGAATACGACTTAGCTACGCACTCACCACATTTGCTTGCACAGCTCCATTTTAGAGGGGAGGGGGGCACAGTCACATATCTCACAGATAGCACACAGAAGAACAGCCATGCCCGAATTGGGACTCGAACCCGGGACCCCCTGAGCACGAGGAAGGCGTGCAACCTCTGGATCAGAAAGACGGCCCTATAAAACTATTCTCTGAATGGAAAATTCCTTGTCTTTACAAACGTTGGCTGGTTCTATTAAGCGGAAATCTAAAAACTTACGTGGTAGCCATCTACTCTTATTAGAAATAGATTATTTCAAAAAATTTCCTCCTTATAAAAAGTAATAAGCATTTTCGTTAACAATCTTTGAGCAACAAGCTTGTCGGAAATAGACATTAATAATTGGTGCATAAATGACTGTTTGGAAAACTTTCATAAAGCCCAGTTAATAAATCACACTTATAAAATTAATTACATGAGCTTTATCATTCTACTAACATGTAGAAAAATGATAAGCTTTTCCGATGTTGCACATTCACCATTTTAAGACCCAATTATTTTAATTTCCATAATGTTGTTCAACAGTGCATTTAACAGCCGTAATCAACAATATTTGATCAAATATTCATAATCTAATTTCAAAAAGCATTTCACAAAATTCCCGAACCATGAAAAATGTTTCCAAATGTCTAACTAATCCCACGAACCAAAATGCCACACCCAAAGACATATTCAAAAAGGAAAAGGAAAGCTAATTCATCTAGCATCTTTGTTTTTACATTTATAAATTGCATTCACTTTATCTAATTCACTCAAGCACCTCATTCTCGTGCCCAACAAACAATCAGATTAATGGCTGTCTCAAAATCAAGCACTTTCTTTAAGAACCTGTCTTCTCCTAACTAATGGCATATCCGTGCAAAAACAATGCAAAGTTTTGTCTCCTGTGTCAAAAGATGAAAATTCGTGCTTGAGTTTTTGACACATTAATTCATCATTTCGCCTTAAGACCATGCGGCAATCAATTACTCGTTTCATAGCAGGTCGAGTTAATAAACGTTGGGAACTTGCTTTGGAAGTTGGCATTTTGGAAGTTTCTGGGGCATTAACTCTCTTTTCTCTGGTTTCAGCTTCATTAAAACTCATTCATCACATGACAGTAACACTGCGTTTCTTAAAATGGTTGATTTGCTTTCGTTCACTAGAAAACAATTCACTAGTTGTAACCCCCGAGCATTGTGGAAATGCTTTCTATTTCTTGAAAGCTGTCACATTTTATTTCTGAAGCCTAAATGGTATTTCACAGAATATTTTCTCGCGTGCTAATCTCAATGCATAGTGATAAGTTTTATCATCATATGAGAACATGAAGTTGCTTTGGTTTGAGGTTTTTGAAGCCTCAAAAGACGTAGGCAACAATTGGCGAATTATTTCTTTAGAGGCATCAATATTTTCTGTTTAAAGTTATTAGAAAATATTGCAGAAGGGTGTTATTCATGATTTATCGCCAAGAAAATCATTTAAAAATGAAAATTTAATAGGCCGGCATATCCTGACTGGCAGGGTGTTGGGTTCGTATCCCTTGAGCGGCAAGTCAAACCTCTACCTCTCCGTGTGTATGTGTGTTTGTTTTGGCTGCCGCAAGTTAAATCTGTCGTGGTCACAAAGTCATCGATGTTGAGAGTAATACCACTGGTTTTAATGTGTCAGAGGTGATTATTCTCTCTGTAAATTTCTAAATGTAAATTACGTTATGTGGATGAGTGAATTAAATGCATGAATGAAGTCTGCCCCGTAAAAAAGGTCTTTGTGTAAAAAGAGTTTTTAACCCAAAAAATCTTCACTTCCCCACCGCCAAAAGATTAACGAATTTAGATTGTTTTTCCTCACACATTTTGAATTACCACAATTGACTTTGAATCCTGAAATGGTCCTGAAAATTCAATGCTAGTATAATTTTTTGATCAATTATTTACAGAAACTGTAATTGTTAGGATTGAATAGCCTGGTTGGTAAGTTGTTGGATTCGCATCTATGTGGTTGCGAGCTCGAACCCGCCAGCCGAAGACTCTCCTTGTGTGTTGAACGTTTAATCTACCTTGGCAGTTAAATTCTCCATGTGGTGAGTATTACCACTGGGGCACTAGGCTAGAGGCGATTATTCGCTGTTCCAGATATAAATTACGATCTGTCAATAGTTTAATGAAATGCGTGAATGAATTCCCCCCTTGTGGTTTGTGACGTGTGGAAGCTAGAACTCTGCCCACGGGTACTCAAGGGTCCCTACCCTCAAAAACTACTGCATACCCTCAAGAACAACAACAATAGAAATTTAATTTGTAATTTAAAATTTTAAATCAATGGTAATGTCATTACATTTTTTTATGTTGTGAAAATGTTTTTGTCATGCGAAAACTTCAAGTTGTATGGCTTGAGGTTTTTGAAGCCACAAAATAAATGTGCGAACAATTGATGATTTATCACATTCGAGGCATCAATTTTACGCTTTGAGGGTTATTAGTAAATGATAAAAAATGGTTGTCACGTTTGGTGACTTATCACAAAAAAAAAAAAATAAAATACAGTTTTTTACAAATGTCTGTCATGTACCCGATTCTCAATATATCGATGCATGTATATTCTGATAGACATATGACTATTACAAACCTGTTTAAATTATTTGATGGCTTGAATTAATTAAAAAATACCTTAAACATACTGTTTTCACATGATAAAATGAAGTTTGAGACAGTATATTTCAATTATTTTTTTAAACTGTCACTTTATATTGAAGTTTGAAAAAAAAATTGATAGAATTTTCTTCAAATTTACGCAAAAAAAAGGAAATCTCTAAATTTAAAAAAATAGATTGTAAAATGCAATGAATGTACTTCTATAATTATTTTAAGCAAACTAAAGTTATTTTACTTATTTAATTTTTTATCCACCATACATTTTTTGTGGGAACTGCTGGAAAATTGCATTGAATAAATTAAAAACAATCTATACATTTTGTATTTCATGGGTACTTATGCATTATACCGTCCAACTTTATCACCAAATTGGAAGTAGTCGCCAATGGGTTACTATACCAACAATTATGACAATCCGGCAATGGTGTAATCTGTTGATCTTTATCGCCAAATTTAAATTCGTCGCCAATGAGTTACTAAACCTTTAGCGAAGGCGGTATAATACGTAAGTACCTTTCATGACATTTCAGTGAGTAAAAGAATTTCAATCCCACAATCCTATGTGCTTGGTATAAAATCACATTTCTATATTAAAATGTGTTTTGTGTACTCCAAATAAATCAGATTTATTCCTTTTAAATTTAAATAGCAAAAGAGAAAAAAATTGATATCATTTCTGCTATATTTGTTGAAGTTGAATATTTAAATAACTTGAAGATTTTAATCATGTATTTCCAGACTAAAAATGTGGCCGTTTGCTTCTAATAGAGAGTTAGTAATAAACATATCTTGTAAAAGAAAATTAAATATAAAACTACAAAATAATGGAAGAAAATGGTAATAAATAGTGAATAATTATAATTTTAACACAATTTTATTAAATACTAGATTTTATCTGTTACTTCGTATGCACAGAAAAGCACACAACTAACTTAAAAATAATTTTCAGTGTGTACCCGAAATAAAGCAAAACTACAAATCCATATTTTTTAAAATCAAGTCAAGTCTATTTTTATTTATCGATCGAGATTGAGATAGTTGAATAAGTATTAAACATATAGTTCTTTAACTTTTAATTAAATGAAAATGTAGTTATCAACAATTAAACATGCATAAATTTCCCATGCCAGTTTGGTTACTCGAGACAGATTACACATTTTGAATTTGTAATATTCTGTTTTATTTTAATTCAAAAGTACTTCAAAACGAATCCCAAAAATCGGATAATTGACAAAGCTTATTTTTAAATGCATCAAACATTAAGAAAATAAACAGAATCGTTTGAGATAATCGGAATAAAACATGTTAAGCCTAACCTCATTAGCGTATGAAAAAAAACTGGTTTTACTCATTCGGTGGTGGGAAATAAATATTTTTTGACAGCAAAGTAAGAAAAGTGTCTTCTTTACTATTTTTCTCGCAATTTTTCCGTTTGTATCTCTCTATAAGGACCTTCCTCGGGTTTTAACAAAAATATTAAAAAAGAGCCAAATTGGGCGAGCCGTTATCGAGTTTTGTGCTTAGCAACACATTTGGTAATTCATTTTTATTTATATAGATTTATAAAAATCATTCTATATAAACTTTAAAAACTTAAATATTTAGATTATAATACGATACCCATTCTGTGAAAAAAATTCCAATGTTTTAAAGCTAATATTTATTCTTAATTTAAATAAAATTATTCATACTTCCTATAAATACGAATTATCAAACAAGTAGAAACTAATATTAAAAGAGCAATGCTCATTTAGATACAAATGTGAAAACAATTCTCAAATTATTTACTTATCAATTGATTAAAACCTATTTGTCTTAATATACAAGCTTTTAATACCTTTTAAAATTATACTCTCAAACTAGATGCAATAAAAATATAAAAATGTGACTCTTTAAACAACCGAAATTGATATTCTAACGTAAATTCCATCGATAAAAGAGACGTTATTTTCGAATACTTGAGCTCATAAACCTATTTAAATTCAGCAAACGATTTCAACATGGAAGACATTTATTTTTATTGGTTTATTGATTCATTAAATTCAGAGCGTTGAAAGTTTACTTTTCAGTTTAACAGATAATCATATCTGTACACATAAACTGGAAATAATTAAGGCTTAAATGTTTAGAAAAGATTAGTCTGTGTCTTCCAATTTTAATGCATTCTAGATTTTATTTTTCTTTCTGCATAATTGATTGAGAGAAAATTTAAAGCGCAGTTCGTTTAGGAAAAGACTGTAAGGTTGCTAATTAGCAATAAAGAATTTAAAGCATTTAGTGACATTTTAAGTGAAGTTAATTTTTGAAGATTTCCATGTTAAGATTTAGAGTTACTTTTTAATATGAACTATTAAAAATAGAAACTTTTTGTGAGGTAAATGTTCTGAAACTTGAGAATTTTTTTGTCTGATAACTGAATGAATATGTAAAAGTTTGAGAAATGAATTACCTTTAAAGATTTTATTCGTGAATATATGAATTTATTTTCATTCATTTATTTATTGAAATATAATTCATTAAATTTCTTTTGTGTTGATAATATATTTATATATTTAAAATAGTATTAAATGATATAAATTATACTTGTAATTATATCACAGTTCAGATTATCAAAAAAGAAAATAATTGATAAAACATAAAATGATAAAAGATTCTTAAATTCGCAATTGAATTAAACTAAAGTACAATAAAATTTTCATACTAACCGTAGAATTACTTTTACTGAAAAAGCATTTACATTTGTGTTTATTCTGAAGAATTTAGAGAGCAGCTGATATAATGAATTATAAACGTAAATCTAATTAACTTTACTTAAATGTAATTAATTTTTAATCTCATTAACTTCAATTAAAAACTTTTATTTTTCATGCATTGATTTATTTATTAAGGTTCCAGATATTATAAGCACAAAAATATTCAATGCATGTGTTCAAATGGTTATTTATTTTCTATTTTCTTAAACGATTTATAAAAAAAATTGATAGAAAAAAAATTTCTCAAGAATTATTTCTTAAGCATTTTTGAAAATACATGACATTTTGACAATACATGAATATTGTAATGTTAAATAATTATATAAAATATATTCTTTTTTAACAATGCCAACTCCATTTTTTATTCTGTATTTATTAAATGTTATTTCTAATGTCTACTATAATGTGGATATATATTCAAATAAAACAATAGTTATTTCTAAACGTTAATTTTTCATAACAGCATTGCAAATAACGTAATAATAGAATTTTTTAAAAAAAGTTATTCTCAAAATTAGTTCAGATTTTAAATCTAATTTATTTTGGTATGTTGCATTAAAATTCTGTAAAACTCATTTATTTCTTTAATGCACAAAACATATTTTTTAATAGTTTTTAAACTCGGTTTGAGAGGAAAAGCTATTATTCTGCACAAATAAGCTAATTAAATTCGAGAAGTTGCAAAATAATTTATCGGAAGCAATTATTATTTTTTTCTTTTTTCTTTTAATGTTTGAAACAGAAATTAAATATTTTTTCTTACAAGTTTTAACAGTCATAATTTATTCAAAGATTTCTAGGTTAATTTTTTTGATACTCATTAAGTAAAAATTAAAAATGACTTAGTAAAATACTTAAAGTTAATTACCAGTGCATTTTTTTTCAAACTCTTAATTTTTTTAAAATCCAAGCAAACGACTTTTATTGCATAATTGAACATAAGCAAATTTGATAAATAAATAAATAATATGTTGTGAACTCAATGCTTTTACTGAATGCTTGCATTTTTTTATTAAAATTCCCTATTTAAAAAGAAACTGCCCTGTTTGTATCTCACATTATGTAAGTTGTCCTAGAAATGACGTTCGAAAATGAAGTTAATTGTGATTCGCAATTTTTATTTATACTCCCAGAAATTTAAAATTAATTCAATCTGTTTCTTTAATAAAATACTCCCAAACATTTGGAAAAAGATATTAATAAATAAATTTAAATTTGAAACCAATGTAATATATTCTGATGCATTTAAAATTCTTTCAAACAGAAAATATTAATTAAAATTTACACAAACATTATTATGATATTTAAGAGTAAAAATATAAGCATTTATTATGCAAATTCGCAAATTATTTAGCTTTAATTCATTTCATTCATAAATTATAGTTGGAGTGGCATTATATTTGAAAAGTGAAATATGCAGCTTTATATATGCCATTTTTAATACAAAAATAGCAAAAAATACTATGAGCATATTTTTTTAACATTTAATATAATTAATTTTCTTTTCATATTTCTGTAACGGTTTCTAAGAATGTTTTATTAAGTATTTTGTTAAATCTATCTATTCAATCGAGAAGTCTTAAATGTATTTTATTGCAAGATAATTTCAAAAACACTTTCATTTCCAATTCATTTTTTTTCTATCAATAACAAAGATATTTTGTTATTAAAATAATTTAAAATATGAAGCTAAAAATCTCGATGGGAACTATTCAATGAAGCTTTTGGTATTTAAAAATATAATCTTATTAGGATCTTTTTTGATTTATTGAGTTAGAAGAAAAATGTATTATACTTTTAAAGGATTATATTCTTAGTAAAATTCTTAGTAAAACTGAATATTGAATAAATGCACACATTTTCTTCTAAATTATTATTATTATTATTATTTTGCTTTCCTGCAATTAGTATATTCTTACGAAACAAGTTATAAGCTACAAACAATATGTTTCAAAATTATTTTTTCTAAATAAGATAGCATCTTTGAATCTTCTAATGTGTCTAATGTGATTTCTAAATGTGTCGAGAAATTTTTCACTATAAGCTAGTTCATACTTATTTAATTTGTAATTCAATCTATACTTATTTATATAAAAAAAGTGGATTGAATTTATTATTTTTCAATTTAAAGATTCTATAAATCATATTTCAAACAGCTTAACTTTTATGATTGTCATTCTTGTTAATATATTTTTAAAATTTGTGTAATATTATGAGATTAAGGACAATATGTTATGACTCAGAATTTAATATAAATGAGATTTAACCTTAATATGCCTTTATACTGATTTTCAATTGATATGATTTAAATTTATAAAATAAAAAACTAAAGATGAAGTCCATTTAGAATAAATGAGCTTCAAGAATAGATGAAAAATTTTAATGATATAGATAAGTTAGTATAACATGAATTGAGATAACATTTTATTAAGTGTAGTACTTTCATTAAATTTTATAACGCATTAACGGTAAAATAAATTCAATAATTTATAAACACAGCTGTCTGTTTAAATGAATCATGATACTTAAAATTAAATTCACCTGTTCGAGAACTTTTCTTCATAAAACAATAACAGTAGTTAAATAAATCTGAATAAATCAATATACTTTTACATTTATAACTTCACTATATATAAATGTATATTTTATTTTATAAAATTTGCATCTAGCAAAACGTAAGATAAAATTTGAAAGCAAACTAAATTAATATTTCCTTATTCAAATTACACTTATAAAATAATAATTGTTCTTAAGTTTTATGTATGTTTCCAAAGCAAAAATTTCAAGCACTTACGTTTCATTTCCTTCACAGTTACAGTGAACTTGGGTGTCAGATGTTCCAAATATTCCAGCTGTCCTTTTAACTGAACAACTCATTTCGCTTCAGTTGAGATTTCTGGGTGAGTATTCTGTCGTTTGCATTTTATCTTTTTCAGCTGCTCAGATTTACATTAATTTCGCGGCAGACGAAAATGCAGTTCTTGCTTTTAATTTTTTTTTCTATCTTGATTTTTATTCGTCAAACTAAGTGTAACTAGAAACATAAAAAAGAAGGGAAAAAATTCTAACAAACGTATCTTGTTTCTTTTCAAGGCTATTATTTATAAGTTGGCTCAGAAAAAGTTTTTATTCCTCTTCTGTAATGGGCTCTTGGAAATACATATTTCTTTTTCTTATGTTTGTTAGGGAATGACAAGAATTCTGTTAGAGCCATCAAAGAGTTTATTTTTCTTGTACAAACTAATTTAGTGGAAACGTCTTAAAAGGTTTTGAATTTATTACGATGGATGTCAAGAAAGCTGATTCATCTGTTTTTGAAATTTATAAAGAAATTGTTTACTCTTAGTGTGTGTCTAGAATTAAATATCAATTTTGTATTAATCTTGCTTTATTTTCAATTCCAAAGAATTTCAACTCAAATAAGAATGAAAGCAACTGTAAAACTAAATATAATTTCGGCAAAAAAAAATGCTATTCATATTAAAGTTACGTTTGTTATGTCTTTACTCAATACAAAAATGAAAATAAAGTTTATTGAATTGAATAAAAAGCTGTATATTTTGTGAACTAAACATTAATTATTTTTTTAATGAAACATTAAATTAGAAGCAGTTAAAATGAGTTAAAATATAGAATAAAGAACTGCGTTTTTAATTATCCTTAAACTTTAGAAGAAGAAATGCATCTTGACTACAAGTGCAAACATATCGAACGAGGTATTCAGTAAAGTAGAGAATATCTCATGTCCTTTATAAACAGTAAATATTTAACAGTTGAAGCATTAATCCCTATTTACTAGCTAAGCTCTTAATTTAAAGTAGGATTAAATTATTAAAAAGTACTTTCCCTTTTAATTCAACAGGTTTTACGTCTAGTTTGTTCTTTTTAAATCATATTAATAACGGTTTTTTCAAAGTAAGAAAGAATTTATTACTCTAGAAATGAGATGAGACATATTTTAAGATGAGTATTGATTTTAAACTACCTTAATAATTTATGATCTTTTATAAATGAAAACTGAATTTTAATAGACAATTATATTTTGAGGGAGCGCAATTATCTCTATTTTATTGGTTTCATCAATTAAATAATATTTCTAGTATTTTAATTTTATTAATTCAATACTTTTCTGTTGGGATCCATGTTACTTGTTTAATTTTATATCAATTTTAATGACACTTTTTAGTTTAAATACAACAGCTTTATACTATGTATTTTAACAAGAATAAAAAATAAATCATTCAATTTATAATACATAGATACCTTAAAAATACATAATGCATAAATATAAATTGTTGTGGAAGAGTGCTTTAAATTTGAAATCAATGTTTACTTTTATGCCCTTTGAAAATTAAAACGCCCATCAGAAATCATCCCGACCCTCCAAACAACATAAATAAGCCTTTATATTTAAAAAAAAAACATTAAAATAGATTTAAAAACATTAAAATAGATTAAATGTCAAACATTCTATGAATCAAATTTAACAGAAAAAGGAAAAAAAATATAGGTATGATATCCAAGTACATCGGGCGCCCGCCAGAGTCTATTTGAGCGGGCGTTTGGGGCCTTTCAGTATTGATAGAGTTCAGGAACGGAAGTGGATGCGCATAAATTTTCAGCTTTTATTGCTTACCGGCATATTTATTTGAAATAATACTTACATTTGAACTTTCTCCAAGAATCAAGAATACCAATAGGTCTAACATTTCAATGAATATAATTTTTTGTGATTTATTTGCTTAATCAAATAGAGTTTTATAAGGCAGTGCACACAATATACATGAAATGATATTCTAATTTGGTTGTATAGACTCAAATTTACAAGCCGAAATTACAAGTTTTTAATCAAAAAGTCAAATGTTATTATTACCCTTTTTTATAAAAAAAAATTTTTTTGAGTGATCATCTTATTATGAGAAAGATTATTTGGATTAAAGGATAATAATTTGGAGTTTCCACGGAAGTACAACAATGCTAAGTTATTTTAAAAATAAAGCTACGATTCATTTCACAATAAAGAATAAAATAGCAATTTATGTGTTCTAAACTTCGACTTTGAAACAATTTAGTTTAAATTCACTGTTATTTTCAGCTTGAATTCAAGTAAATAGCAATAAACTATTACAAGTTTAAAGCGAAAAACCTCTTATCTAGATAGTTTGAGAATAAAGCAGTATTTTCAGAATAAAAAAGAAATACAACATTTTTTAATCCACTTTGCACATTATACATACAAAAAAAACCTGTTTAATCAGGAAAAGCAAATTCCTAAAAAAGAACACTAATTTCATTCTTAAAAAAGAGAGATCATTTTTCTCCTTCTCAGAGAAAAAGCATTATTTCTTAAATTTTTCAAACAAAAAAAAACTGCCTTTTAGGAAGCAAAAAGCAACTTCCAATACTTATAAAAATTAACGATAATATGTATGTTAGTATGTGTCTATACGAAATACGATAACGTAGAGCCAAGAAACTAAATAAAAATAAATACGAAAAAAAAGAAGAAGAAAACTACCCGAGTAAAAGAATGGAGCAGTTTTTCTTTCTGTATAACTTTCTTTAAAGACATTTTTTCCGTGTGGTTAGAAACAGGATTGAATCGTTTTCTGAATTTGCAGAAGCCAAGGCTACGATATCGATTACGTGAACTACTCATAGAATCGATATTGTGCCTCAGCTAGAAGAACAGCTGCGTCGATGGCGATCGTTTTCAGTTTTCAAAGAACTCTTATTTGTCATCTTTTTTTTTCTCTGCCTTTTTGGTTAAATCAATTCGATTCGCATTTTAATAAGTTATATTACCTGCAGGAATTCTTTATTTTGAACTGAAGAGGAAAGTTTAAAAAAAGAAAAAGAAAAACTCTTGGTATGAAAATAAGAATGTTCGAAAGTTTAAAAAATAAACAGAATGAAAAAAAAGAAAAAGGTTCTTTCTAGTAGAAATGCAAGTTTTAAAATATCTGTAAATATAATCAGTGCATAATATTTTAAACAACGCGACTGTTTATGTAGTTGGTTAATAAACAACTTCATAAATATTGAAATAAAATATTCTAATGAAATTAGTTTTAAAATAAAACTTTATATCATCAACTTACTTAAATATATTTTATTCATTAAATTAGAACAGAATAAAGGAATAGTTATATTGATTTTCTGGAATATTCTAAAAAATGTTTTTGATAAAATCATTAAAAAACATGTATTCTATAAAAGAAAATTTATTTAAAAGTACACTGTAATATTTCATTCAGTACTCTTGATTCTTTGCTGCTCTATCAGAATTATTCACTGGAAATGGAGGAAATATAACAAAATTACGAAACTAATAAGGCATCTACCAATATTCAAGATTATTTAAGACAGAATGAAAAAGAGATTTGGGTAAAAAAATGGCAATGGATTCCGAAATTTCAGTAATAAAAGATATATCAATAATTCAAATGAAAATAAGGAGGGTTAAATAAGATTTGTAGAATTCAACTTTATACAGTAATAAAAAAATTAAAATTATTAAGGAATCTTTTATATTTAAAGTTTTTAAAAGTTATCAATACTTCGTAGTGCTTGGGACCATTTATTCTCATTTAGCTTGAAAAAAAAAAAGCTTTATCTGATCATGAGAAATGAATATATTTTATGTACAGTGTGACTCTAAAATAACTTTCGCTGTTTGGTGGCCCCTATAGTTAAAATGAATGAACTAAATGAAACCATATTTTATATACTGGCTGTGGAAAACATGGTGATAATTACGCGTCAAAATTAGTATCAAATTTGCCGATAGGAGAAATGTTGGCATATCATTCTATTATGAATAAGAAAATTTGCTTATCAAGAGGAACTATGTAAAATTCTTAGTGATTGATTGATTACAGCGTCATGCGTCCCTTGTAAAAAGGGAAAAGGAAACAACGTATTAGAAGTTCGTTCTTGACTATTGATGTATTCTTGATTGTTGGTAGAGATTAACAATTGATGTGTGCTTAATATGGACCCTATTTTACCTCATAGTTCTTTACTTGTAAAATTGTCCAAGACTAGACAATACAATGGCATGGCTGTCTTAAGCAAACATGCATATCTTACCTACTAAACATGGGCTGTTCTGAATGGGCAGATGGGCAGTTACGAATATAAAACCTGACAGCTTAAGCGCAGCAATATAAAACAGAATACACCGTGTATTGTAATACATAGTATACAAAGAAGGTTAGCATGATGAAATCATTGCACGGATCCTAATATGAACGAATGAAAGAATTTTTTAATTCCAATTATTAGCTCACTCACCTTGTGTGTGTGTGTGTGTGTGTGTGTGTGTGTGTGTGTGTG
>JAOUZG010046976.1:688169-711954 GCA_026289955.1 Argiope argentata
GTGTGTGTGTGTGTGTGTGTGTGTGTGTGTGTGTGTGTGTGTGTGATTAAATTCTCAATCATTAATAAAGTACATTCTATTCATCCACTTAAGTTCCAGTCAACTATTTAAAACTTGTGGTGGATTGCATTCAATGTTCATACAGTTTTTTCAGAATATTAATTCATCAATTTTTTATTAATAAATTAAAAATTAACTTCATCTCCAAAATTCTTCATTTCCCCATAGCCAAATAAGTAACGAATTCAGTTTGTTTTTAACCCATACCAAAGTTGTGAAGCTTAACATGTTGCTTTAAGTGCATTTAACATGGTGCTTTTTTTGTTGCTAGAAAACTTTTTCTTTTAGACCCTAAAATTCTACCACTGAACCACTCAGTCCACGCCAAGTTAGAAATAGATTCATTACTATATCATTTAGCCAAAATATAACAACAAAAAAACCCTGACTAAATATACATAAAATGATCGATATGGTTTAGTGATTAGATGGCTTAGTAAGGTATGTAGCCATAGGGCTTCAAGTTCAAGACCAGATTCCATCAAAAAACCTTCGTGAAGGAGTCCAGTTGCATGTCATGGCCAAACGTAATCCCTATAGTGTGGTGAGGTGTGAAGAGGGCGTGCCAGCTCGGGTGTCGTCCTCGTCATCTGGCAGTAGCTCCAAAGTACAAGATCTGTTTAAAAATAGCCCAAGTGTTACTTTACAACGTAAGGTTAATATAAGTTGTTATTGTTACTAATGGCACTGGCCTATGGGCAAGCCCTCCTCTGATACAGCAGCAGATTTAAGCAGAAAGGAGCGTCTCTTGTTTTTGAAGTAGTACCAATTAAGGCCAAGAGTACGACTTAGCTACACAATCATCACCTTAGCTTGCACGGCCTCCTTTTACAGGGTGGCACAGTCACACATATCACAGATAGCACACAGAAGAACAACCATGCCCAAACCGGGACTCGAACCCGGGACTCTCAGAACATGATAAAGACGCGCTACCTCTGTTCCAGAAAAGCTGGCGCTAATATAAGTAAACTTAATATGCAGAAAAGCGCATTTAGTAATGGACGCAATTTATAAAGCTTTGCAAGATAAAATCCCTAAACCTTTTGGAAAAAAAATGTTCAAACATATATGCATTTCCCTCTTTTTTTTTATTGTAGAAGAAAAAAAATGTAATGAAATTGCATTCCAAAAGACTTGTCTCTGAAAAATATCAAATCCATTCATAAAACATGAGAAACGAAAACCAGGGAAAATTACCTTTCAATTCATTTCATACCGAATTGAGAAAGAATTTTTTTACTTCATTTGACAGAAGGTAGGAAATGAAATCCTGATGTATGTGATCGAAAAAAAAGGCTTAATCTTCTATTTTGAAGAATGGTTTCTATTTCCAAAAGCGTATGAAAGGCATCGAAGAAACCCGAGAGTTTAATGTATCGTGACGTGAAATATCAGTAAACTCGGAACGTTTCTTACATTTCCGACTTAAATTGTCTTTATTTTCTCTCATTTCAATTTTAATGACTTAAGGTTGCTTGGAAAATGAATATTAGTATTTCCAGATGGGAAAATTCGAAGATATTTATATTGCTTTTTTTTAATGCATCTACGATTTGGGAACATGAGATTAAATTTTTGAGAAGCTGGAGATTTTATTTATTCTGAAACGTATTACATTTTTCTGAAGTTAATGAAAAATTATTTTAATACTACTTCAAAGTTATTTAATTTATAAATATATGCATATTCTGAAAGGAAAATGGAAACAGATTTTTCAATATAAACGAACAGGAATTGTCTTCTAAAAACTTTTTCGAATATTTCCTGATAAATGAGCTTAGAATATATAGCTTGGTAATTGTACATCTTGTGCAATATCCTATAATTACGGATGCTCATTTTCTTATTTTCAAACATATGAAAATTTTGGACTTCATAATATACTGAAGATAATCGTATTAATTTTCGATGCCTCTTTTTCAGCATTTAAACACTTGTTACAATATTTCAACTTTAATTGTATGATCACAAATCAAATCTCCTTTATCTAAATCGCTGCATTTTTAAATTATCGTTTTTCCATGAATTAAAATATACGGACTGATAGACAGTTAACTTAAAAACAGATTTGGATCAAGTTTCATATAGATTTACAATTCATATGCTAAGATAGTGCATTATATTTTCTTAAACTAACCTTGTACTTTTCTGGTTTTATGTGTACAAAAAGCACAATACATGTAATACAGCAGAGTATTTTATAAGTAAAAAATGTGCTGTACATGTATATAGTACAGTATTTTATAAGTAAAAAATATGCTGTATAAGTAATGTAGTACAGTATTTTATAAGTAAAAATGTACTGCACAAAATAGACAATATTCCTATGAATGATTTCACTCAAAAGTTGATATAAATTTTTGAATTTATTGTATACCATATACCAAATTTTCTTTTTCTAGTTCAAAGCGTTCTTGAAATATTTTTTTCTAAGAACATATATACATAATCTCAAATTTTTATTTATTGCTATCAGAAAGAAATACGAAGAATCTTTAAACATTTAAGTTAATTTTCAAATAACACATATTTTCGCTTTATGTCTTTTGTTTCCCCTTCAATGTTGCCAAATGGAGATTAGAAACTTCTAGAATAATGTTTGATTCTCGCCGTCTTAATGGATAAAAAATTGCATCTGATGCTAAAATTATGTTATATATTTTTATTTTCTTAATATTATTATTGTAAATGAATCAAAAATAGGAATAAATGTAGAATATACAGATATTGATCAATTAAAATGTCACTATTCTTTTAAAATTGTCGATAAAAATAAATTGAGGAACATTGTTTCCAATTATTAAATAATGGAAAACTACTAAAATAAACCATATTATTAGATCAAGGTCTTTTTTTTCCAATCCAGGCAAACTATCTATTTTATTTTCTGGTTTACATTCTACACAAAATAATTTATCTGGATTCTATACACAAAAATTTGTATGTCTGAAAAAATAAAATGAGCATTAACTCCAATTATTTAATGATGAAAAAATACTAAAAAGAGCCATATTATTATTTCAAGGTTTTTCTTTTTTTCTAATCCAAACAAACTCTATTTCACTTTCCGGTTTACATTCTACACACAATTTTTAAGACTGTATTCTACACACAATAATTTGTATGTCTGGAAAAATAAAATGAACATTAATTCCAATTATAAAATGATGAAAAAGTACTAAAAAAACCTTATTATCAGATCAAGCTCTTTCTTTTTCTCTAACCCAGACAAGCTATCTATTTCACATTCCAGATTACATTCTACGCAAAATAATATGTCTAGATTCTACCCAAAATAATTTTTATATCTGGAAAATTAAAATGAACAATAATTCCAATTATTAAACGATGAAAAAGCACTAAAATAAGTCATATTATTAGATAAAGGTCATTTTTTTTCTAATCCAGACGAAATACCTATTTTACTTTACGGTTTACATTATATACACAATAATATTTCTAGATTCTACACACAATAATTTGTATGTCTGGAAAAAAAGGAACATTAATTACAATTATTGAATAATTAAAAAGTACTAAAAGAAGCCATATTATAAAATCAAGTTCTTTATGTGTTTTTTTTCTAATCTAGGCAAACAATCTTTTTTACTTTCCAGTTTACATTCTACACATAACAATAAGCCTAGATTCTACACACAATAATTTGTATGTCTGGAAAAATAAAATGAACATTCATTCCAATTATTAAATGATGAAAAAGTACTAAAATAAGCCATATTATCATTTCAAGATTTTTCTTTTTTTCTGATCCAAACAATCTATTTTACTTTCCAGTTTACGTTCTATACACAATAATTTGTCTAGTTTCGAAAATGGCCACTCCCTTTTTTTATATACAAGAACTCGCTTGTTTATTGCCTTCATTTCATTCCCGGGTCTTCCCGGTGCAACAAACAGCAACGTAAGAGTTGCGGTCAATCGATTCGGCCGATAACCGCCAGTCATCGATGATTGCCTCACCTTGAATCGATTCAGACAATGGGAAGGTGAGGCTGGATTCTCTGGGGTATACAGAAAAAGTATTGGGCAAGAAAAAGTTATGGTTTGGGATGGGGAAAGTAGATCGTTAACCTTTTTATTCGGTAAGGTTGATAGATATATTGGGGGTTTCAGTTTAGTTAAACTAATAAAGATACTTGTTTTTGATAAGTTACAATCTACGAAGTTACACATTATGAGTGTTACAGCAATAAGTAATGCTTGTATAAATATACCTACAATAAATGTCATATTGTAATATATTGTAAACAGCGCATGCGCAGAAAGGCTGAAAAATGCTGTTCGGTCGATGGCAATTAATTGTCCGGACAGGACAACTACAAGTCACTGCATTGTTTTTTGTTTTTTTCTTATTGCGCGTACTTTTAAGAATTTGGCGGGTTTTTTGGCTTGAGAAAATTGATCATTAATCTTAGATTGATTCTGACATTGGTTTGCTTTTTCTGATGCGAGGTTGTTGTTGTTTTTTTCATTTTATTTGCCTTTTTATCTATAGGTTTCCAAATTTTGGTATAGTGACCTTCTTTTTGTTTTGCAATTGGTCTTTGTGCAAATATTTTTCATTGTGCTGATCATTTTTCTAAACTGACCTTCTTTTTGTTTTGCAATTGTTCTTTGTGCAAATATTTTTCATTGTGCTGATCATTTTTCTAAACTGACCTTCTTTTTGTTTTGCAATTGTTCTTTGTGCAAATATTTTTCATTGTGCTGATCATTTTTCTAAACTGAAAATTTCAAGAATGACGAAATGGCAATTTATAGCCAAGCATCAAATGTTTGATAAACAGGACAGCTACAAGACACTTTATTGTAATTTTTTGTCTTATTGCGCATACGTTTAAGAATTTGGCGAGTATTTTGGCGTGAGAAAATTGATCCTTTATCTTAGATTGATTCTGACATTATTTTGCCTTTTCTGATGCGAGGTTGGTTTTTTTTTCCATTTTTTTTGCCTTTTTTTCTAGGGTTTTCCAAATTTCAGTATAGTGACTTTCTTTTTATTTTACTATGGTACTTTGTTAAAATATTCATAATTTTAAGAAACTAATAGAGATCATTTTTGAGAGCTGAAACTTTTAGGAACCACAAAATGGTAATTTATAGCCAAGAATGAAATGTTTGAATCTATGTTTTAATTCTCAAATTCACATTAATGTATGAGCAGGACAACTACAAGTCACTGTATTATATATTTTTTTCTTATTGCGCATGCGTTTAAGAATTTGGCGGGTTTTTTGGCGTGAGAAAATTGATAATTTAGCTTAGATTGATTCCGATATTCTTTTGTTTTTTCTGATACGAGGTCGTATTTGTTTTTCATTTTATTTGTCTTTTTATCTATAGTTTTCCAAATTTCGGTATAGTGACCTTCTTTTTATTTTACCATCATTCTTTGTGCGAATATTCATAATTTTAAGAAACTAACAGCGATCATTTTTGCATATTGAAAATTTCAGGAACGACGAAATGGCAATTTATAGCCAAGCATGAAATGTTTGAATCTATATTTTGATTCTCAAATTCACATTAATGTATGAATTTTCGAATAACATTATCTGCATTCTAATATTTGAACTTTTTTAATTGCCGACTCACAAAGGGCTAAAAAATATATAATTTTAAATTTTGCTCTATCTGTATCAACTTTTGATTTTTTAAATAAAGATTGATACTTTTGTTAGGTGTGTTTTATTTTCAGTTTTTGATGGATAATTCTATGCATAACTGCTTTGTAGAATATTCTTCTATTATCTAGAAGTAAATGAAAATTCCAGATTATTCTTTTCTACTTTTTTTTTCATTTCAAGAGTGACGTAAGAAATATTTAGACAGATACTAGGAAAAAGGAAGCCTAATTTAAAATTAATTAAATTGTTCCAATAAATAAGGACTAAACGAATTTTCTCTCTGAGGATCTATTGACCCAATTTATTTTAAATTATAACAATTTTTTTATTTATCTTTTGTTAAAATATTTCATTGATAATATCTGAATATATAGATAGGTTTAATCTAATTGTAATAAATTGGGAAGCTTTTCCAAAAAAATTATTCCTCTAATATATTCATATTGCAACATAAGCGTCTATTTTACTTTCCAAACATTTAACAGAATTTCAGTAACGATAAATGTCTATGTTTCTATCCAAAAATAGGAAATGACACTTTTTTTTCTAATTTCACCTTCCTTTAAAGAAATAATTATGTTTGTTTTTCTACTAAAATTACAACTTTTAATCGTCTTGTAATAATTTGTTCTATATTCATAACCACACTCGCATGTTGTTAACTTGAATAAATTGAATTATGTAATATGGTAATTAAGTATCAATTATGGGTTAGAGAGCAGTAAATAGTAAATTATATTCTACTGATTATTATTAAGTATAGTGTAGTCATGAATATCAATTTCATAAACATTCATATATATCTACGTTGGCATTTCTGAAGGTTTGAAGATTGTTATTAATTTAATTATTTAGTAATTAATATATTAATTTTTGATTTATCGTAAAATGAAAACAATAATTAAACAATAAATAATGTACCTAATAGTTTCTTTATCTAATTTAAATTTATTTTATTGGTTAAAAATGAGCACATTAATATTTAATTTGATTATTTAAAAACTAGCACCGTAATTTCAATTTTTAATTTATTAATTTTTAATTTATGGCTTATTTTAACTAGCACATTAATTCTTATTTTTGAAAGGAAAATAATAATGAAATAATAAACCTTCTTCACATCTAGAAGATCGTCTGCAGCTTGATTATATAAATTAAATTAATTTAATGTTTTAAAAACCTGAACATCAATTTTTATCTTAAAATACAAATATTTATAAAATAATAAATTGTGTCCATTCCTATTCTCATTATTTAAATTCAATTAATTAAAAAATTTAAAAACCAGCACATTAATTTTAAATTTATCTTAAAAGAAAAATAATAATAAAATAATAATTCATGTCCTCTCCTAGTTTTATTATCGAAATAAAATTAATTTGATTATTTAAAAACCAACATATTAAATTTTAATTTATCTTAAAAGGAAAATAATAATAAAATAATAAAACGTGTCCCTTCTATTTTCATTACTTAAATGAATTTAAATTGTTTATTTAAAAGCCGGCACATTAATTTTTAATTTATCTTAAAGGGAAAACAATAATAAAATAATAAATCATGTCCTTTCTTATTTTTATTATAGAAATTAAATTGATTTGATTATATACAAACCGGCATATTAATTTTTAATTTATCTTAAAAGGAAAATAATAATGAAATAAATCGTATTATCTCCTAAAACATCGTCTGTAGCTTTATTATCTAAATTAAATTAATTTATTGTTCATTAAACCAGCATATTATTTTTTAATTTATCTTAAATTGAAAATAATAATAAAACAATAAATCCTGCCCCTCCTAGTTTATTTATCTAAATTCAATTAATTTTATTATTTAAAAACAAACATGTTAATTTTTAATTTATCTCAAGATGAAAATAATACATCGTGCCATCTCCTAAAACATCGTCTGCAGCTTTATCATCTAAATTAAATTAATGTAATGTTTTTAAAACAGAATATTATGTTTTAATTTATCTTAAATTGAAAATAATAATAAAACAATAAACTATGCCCCCTCTTTTTTAATTATCTAAATTCAATTAATTTGATTGTTTAAAAACCAACATGTTAATTTTTAATTTATCTCAAGATAAAAATAATACATCGTGTCATATCCTAAAACATCGTCTGCAGATTTATCATCTAAATTAAATTAATGTAATTTTTTTAAAACAGAATATTATGTTTTAATTTATCTTAAATTGAAAATAATAATAAAACAATAAACTATGCCTCCTCTTAGTTTAATTATCTAAATTCAATTAATTTGATCATTTAAAAACTAACATGTTTTTAATTTATCTCAAGATAAAAATACTACATCGTATCATATCCTAAAACAGCGTCTGCAGATTTATCATCTAAATTAAATTAGCATAATAATTTTTTAAAAAAGCTTATCAATTTTTCATTTATATTAAAATGAAAACAACAATTAAAAGCTGATTTCTATTAATGTTCACAAGTAAAGAGAAATTTGTGCAATAACATTTACATCACATTAAAATTCCTCGTCTGACTCAATGTCAAAACTCAATAAATTTGATAAAACTATTTTAGCATGGAATGCTACATTACAAGTCCAACCATTTGATGTTAAAGAGACATTTAGAATTACAACATAATTAGTATAACTGAAGACAGCATTCTATTCATGGCACATAACTCTTTCGAACATTGCTAAGCATATACATCAGTGGCGACCGACATTATATGCATGACAGGGTTAGAAAAGCATATCCTGTCACGCTTTCTGCGAAGCCCATTACTTCCTTTGTCGCAGAGAAAGACGTATATTCATAGATTATAAAAGGATGATGAATATCATCTCTTAACTGATAATGCATCAATGTTTATTGAATGCGAGTCCAGAACGAATGTTGTGTAGAAGTGGAATAAGGATTTTGTCATTGAGGTATCGCAGAAACCCGTTAATTAGAGGACATATATAATGCGGAATGTATATTTGAATCATTTGCATTATGTATAATTGATACTTAAATTCATAAATTACGAATTGAAACCTATAATTAGAGCATATATTTAAATAGTACTTTGTTTTGTTTTAAAGCATTTTTATACGTCTTTTATTTTTATATTGACATATAGATAGCAGCTAATACTTCTTTCTTCTATTTTGGTTGCTCATAAAATTGGCTCAACTCATAACGGTTTTGCCATTTTCATTCCTTTAAGCCGAAATGTAGGAAATTTTGCCATTTTTTTAAAAGCGATTTGTAGTGGAAATTTTAATTTTGCCTTATTTTGAATTTATTTGTTGCCAGTATGATGTTTTAAAATTAATTCATGTATTATATGCCAAAATCCTGCTATATATTTTAAATAACTCGTTAATTAGAGGAAATATATAATATGAATTGTCAATTTGAACCATTCGTTTTTCTTCAATATTTGATGAAAGGGCATTATACCTAATTGATACTTAGATTCGTAAATTATCAATTGAACCCTGAAATTGTAGAATATATCCAAGTAAAGTTTTTTAAATATATATTTAATTAATTTTACACGTCTTCATTCTTATGACGTATTGATGGTGGTTCATACTTCTTTTTTCGATTTTTTTTACTCACATAATCGGCTCAAATCAGTGTTGCCATTTTGGTTATTTTTATGTGAAATGTAGGAAATTTAGCCATTTTTTAAAGCACTTAATTCTGAATTTTTCAAATTTATTTGTTGTCAAATTGAATAGAATTATTTAAATTTAATTAACCTATAAAATTAATGTTGTTTTAATTCATCTATGTTTATATATAGATAGCAGCTTATCCCTTTCACTTCTAAACCTTCCCGAACGATAGCAAAAATTTTATCTTGAATTTCCTCTTTTTGTTCCAAAAGAAAGGTGTAAGATGTAAAGCGGAATATATCTGTTGATAACTCTGTTAGCATCATGCTTCCACCGTTGTAAACAAAAACTGGCCTACCAGGATAGAATTTACGAGGCCGGTTGGGCCGTATCACTAGTCAAAGGGTTGTAGATCTTTCTTTCTGTTTTGGTTAAGCCCATAATAAACTCAACTCCTTGCATTTACCTTGTGTTTATGTATGCCCTCCTTTACCTTGCACCTCCATGTGTTTGCGTATGAGTTTTGTTGTTACTTATGGTACTTTACAGGCCCGCTGACAGTTATCGTCAGAGATTTAAGCCGAGGAAACGTCTTTTGTTTCTTTCAGTAGCGCAATCAGTACGACTTAGCTACTTCATGCATTCACATTCGCTTGCACAACCCCTTTTTTCAAAGGAACACATTTACTCATCAAGGATAAAACAGAGAGGGGAAACAACCATACCCGCACTGGGACTCGATCCCGGGACGCTCTTATCACCAGAAGGAAGAGCTACACCTATGCCAGGGCACCGACAAATTTTAATTCTTTTAGCAATGGAAATTTTACCTCTGCCTTATTTTGAATTTATTTGTAATCAAGGAATTACTTGTAGAAATATTTTAAGTCTCACATCTATTTGATTAATGTTGCTTTAATTAATCTATTAATTACTTTATGTGAATAAGTAGATGATAATTCATACCTCTTTTGTCTAATTCCGTTACTCGTTGTAGAATTTACATTTTAGATCTTCTAAGACAAAATGTAGAAAATTTTGCCATTCTTTAGAGCTTTTCTCTTTGGAAATTTTAACTTAGTTTTACTTTGAATTTTTTTGTAGTTAAATTGTATAAAATCCTTTTTAAAATTTATATGTCTATTTTTTTATAATTATGTTATATTTTCTAGATAGCTCGTATTGATCGGTGTCATTTGACATAAAGCCTGCGGTATTGGCTCTGTACCGATATTGGTTTCATAAATTAAAGAAAATAAAATCCTAAATTCGATTTTTCAAATGTTTAAAAAGTGTCGTTTGGAATTTAAAGTGTATCATATTTTTATGCCTTGATTCGTTTCCATGCTTTATTTGAAGCCTTAAAAATTATAATGAATGTAAAAAATAATATTCCGCTTAAAATACTTTTAACATATGAATCGAGATGCTATTCTGTTTGCATAAATATAACATAATTTCAACCGAAAGTATTTTATCGAATTGTTTTGAGTTTTGAAGGAGAAATATTTTACATTATTCAGTTTAGTGAGTTTAGTTTTTATGAAATATATTCTTAACTTATGAAAGTTTGTTAAAAATAATAAATGAGTTTATTTAATAAATTAAAATTGGGCCTTCTAAACTAGTTTAGTAAATTTAGTTTTATATTGCCAGCATTACCCCTAAACACTCATTTCTTATTTATGTGTGAGAATATACTTTAAGATAACTACAAAATCCTTTAATTGGCTTTTATCAAAAGTTTTGTACAAAATACAATGTTTATTATAATAAAATTATATTCTACTGTATTACAAACAAAAATCTTTTATCCAACCCCATTTACTCATATACAACACTTCTAATTAATTATTACTTACCAGACTTTTCCATAAAAAACAAAGCATTTATCCTAATATATTAAGATTAAAAATACATCTAGTATTTATTTACAAAAAAACTAATACACTGTCTGACAGTTTGAAGGAAAAATGATTAATTGTTCAATAAGAAGTGTACACGTGACAAGTTTATTACAGAAGCTTTATTTCTCGTTCAGAAAAGCAGCAGCAGAAGTTAAGTAGGAAAAAGATATCCCAACAAAAATTAATTAGACAGAAAAAAGAACTGAAAAAAATCTGTAATAAACATTTCGATCGCAGTCGCCTTTTCCACTTCTTTTATTAGTTTTTTCCCCCTGGAGAAACTAATCGATTAGAGCTTAAACAAAGTATTGGAGGGAATATTTTTATGAATAATTAGATTCCAAGTAGATTCTCACATTTGTCTCTTCTTTCAAGATTTTGAGGCATTATGTTTATAATTAGTAAATGTTTTAAATATGTATGAAGTATAAATACATAATGATTAAATTATATGGCTTATTATATTATATTACAAAGAATTTTGGTTTAAAATACACATTTTCTTTTATAAAAATGCTGATTTTTGTTTTGTTTATTTATTATAATTACTCGAATGAATCTTAGTAGAGAAATGGAAATTCGAATGAAGTATATATTTTTTATTTATATTCAAAGTATACTTACATTATTATATTTCATTTCAAGACTGCGATTATTATTTCTTTAGTTAGTAAATATTTAGTCTTTATGATACATAAATAATAAATGTTTTCCAGTGTAAAATGATAATTTTTAAAGACACAAGTAACATTCTATTGTAAAGTATTATATAATATTGTGAAATATATATAATATATATAATTTTACAACATTGCGAATAATGTTAAATGTCATACAATATTGTACAGCATATATGTGCTACTTGGGGGAATACGATGATATACAGGATTTTCTTTCTGAGGTTACGAATATATATATTGATAATTTCAAACTAAATCCTACGATATATTTCTAATTTTTAAGTTATGTAATTGTCTTACAATAAACATCTTTAAAATTCCAAAATTCTATAATCAAAATATTGTTAAAAATTTTTTTTAATATTTAATAAGCAGGACCTTCAATTATATTTCAATTCTAAATTGAATATTTCTTTGTTAAATATCTATACAGAATGAAAACTAATTTTTACAACAGATTTCAAAAAATGTCTTATTAAAATTTATGACAAATGTCTTAATCTCCTAGATGATTATATTGAAAGACAATCATACTAATACAAACTTTTGATAACAAATTAATTTTGATTTCTAACTTCGTCCTTTTAAATCCTATTAGAGTATGAAATAAATGGAGACCTTACTATTTTCTTCAATAATTTAGATATAGACTGACATAACTAAATATTTTAGCCTTCTTCCTTTTTTAAACAGATATATACATAAAAGCACAGAGTGAGTAAGTGACTACTTTTCCCTATCTGTGTATACCGCATCAGGAGTTTTTTTTTTTTTTTTGATATTTTTAAAAATAAAGAACAAATTAATATTTTGACCCCATTGTGCCTTTAAAGTTAAGGTTTGGTGTATATATAACCCCTCATGTCCTTCAAATCTTGAGAAATAAGACGTGTTGATCTTGAGAAATAAGATCCACTGTATATTTATTTTCAAAGTAGAATTTTAAATTAAATACCTTTAGTCTCCTATTTAATAGGAATACGATAAAAAAGGATATCTTTTGAGTACTTAAAAAAATTGAATAAACCACAATTTAATTTTTTATTTAAAATTTCAACTAAGTAACAATTTTGAAATAATTTTCTTATTTATTAGCTTTAAAGTTATAACTTTTAAAAGTTCTTTTATTAGTTCCATTTTTAAACATATTTTATCAGTTCTATTAATTTTTTATAAAACATACTTACTCTGAAATTAGATATGTTTATTTTACTAACACATTGATGTTGAAGAACATAAAGAGGATATTTATCTTCGAAAATCAAACGTTCTTTTATGCATCGTTTGTTCGCAAAATACTTTTTTTTAAAAAAAGTAAACAATGTTGCGACGGATAAAAATTTGAAGCCTGAATAAATAAGTGTGAATTAAAACAGTATTAAACCAAACGATTTTTTGAATATTCCATTTAATATGTGCAGCATAAATGTGATGTCTTCTCCATTTTTTTATGATGGGAATAAAATTATTTTAGCTAGTGTTTAGAGTTAATGGAATAAAATATTCCTACATGGAAAGTAAAATCTTTAATATTTTATGATACAGAGTTTCTATCTCTTGTAGTAAATGGAAATTCTGCTGGGAATAAAAGGCTAATAAAATAAAGTTTTTACAAAGGATAATATGATAAAGTTTCATCCGATATTCGATAAAATGTATAAGAAAGTAACAATTCTAAGCGAGCAACATATAATAAAACACATTTACCCATGCAGAATGTGATCAATGTGTTGTACATTATCTAAGGATGCATAAAATAAAGGTTCAAAGGAAAATATTGGCTTTATTTGTCACTGCTTAAACTAATTTTTTTTCGAATAAAGAGTTATTTTGCCAAATTGCGATAATGAAATTTATATCGATTATGCATAGAGAAAGAAAGAGATAATGAGATATTACATCACGGAAATAGCCTGCAATTACTTTCGAATTTTTTCCCTCTCTTTCAAATATGCGAGGTAATTTTCGAAACGCTTGTGTGTAATTTTGATTATTTACTCAATAAAGTTATGTTGATATTCTATTGCACATCGTTAACATTTTTCTTGTTTTGCAGCTGATTCACGCAATTTATTTTTATTTGCTAGGTTGGGGAGTATCTTTTTATGTAATTTTATAATTATATAATATTTCCCAACGAATTTCATTGATAATTATAAAAATTTAACTAACATAATAAGTTTTGGAAATTGTTTTTCAATTTGAAACAATTTTGAATAGTTTAAACGTTGAGACTTTTAAAAATGCGTTGATCCTCAAAAAATGCTTAGTTTTGCTCATATTATTAAATGAACAATTTCTATTATTTTAATATTATATTCTTATATCTATATTTTAATAAATTGGTGCAAAACTGTAATTCTGCTAACCTGATTAGTTAGTTTCCAGATTAAGAAGAAAGTTTTACAGAAAATTTTAAGAGATACTGAAAAGATACCGCGTTAAACGTACTCCATCTTGAAAAGAATCGACAAATTCCACAGCAAAAATGAGGGTTCCAGAATATTCCAGAATGTTGGCTTTAGCTCCGTAAGGATTCGAATTCCAGCATTTCTCTCAGAATATTCGATGTTTATCATAGCAGTTATTAAATGAAGAGTTGCGTCAAAAGAAAAAGTATATATGCTTCTAAAATATCAGAAATAACTTCTGAAGGTTCCACTTTGTCATTTAAACGAGACAACGCCTTTAGACGGTAGTTTTGGACTTTCTTGCCTTACTTGTAAAAATAGTTTCCTTCAGCAATAGTACCTCAACAACAACAACAAAAAAAACACTATGACATCTCATTTGTGTTGAAAGCCATATAATCTAGATAACATCAATCGATACGAGTAATTGCTTTTGTGTTTCTCAGCTACAAACCCTACTGTTGTGAGTTCGGTCCTATCGGAAGTGGGTCTTAACCATTCATTCTCCACAATGGACGACTTTGAATAAGCAAACTTCGTACAGTTGTCATGGCGCTCTCTATAGGCAGCAGAGGTCATCAAGTGCATTAAAAACAATAGCCAACCTCACCACCAGTTCACCATACGTTTGGCGAAAAATGCATTATTCGTTTCCCCACCAATTCATTGGTGGGAGAGTATGTGATGAAAGCCTCAAAAGCCAGATAACAACAACCGGATAAGAGTGAATACTTTTTTCTAGTGGCTATGTTACTCGGCTGCAAACCTTAAGGTTGCGAGCTCGGTCCTATAAGTCCCCAGTCGTAACCATTCACCCTCCACACAGATTAACTTATATTATGCATCATGTTTAACAAAGATCAACATCAATCAATGATGTATAGCACTAATTAAGCTGCTATGGTGTAGTTCTGTTCTTGTTGGAGAACTGTTGATGAATTATGCTGTATTCCGGCTTCTATTAGGGAATTCACCCCGAATCGTTTCGTTTTTGTTTTCGAAAGAAGAATAGCAATTGAATCTATAGAGGATGGTCGAATGGAACCTCTCTTAAGAATGTTGATCTCCAGTGGTTTCTTTGTGAGTGCATTGTTTTGTTTACTATGAAACTGCTTATGTGTAGGGTCTTCAATTTTATAAGCATTATCTTTGTGTATCTTTCAGATATTTTTGTTGCTTGTAGTTTGACGCTCTCTTGTAAAATAAGGCACCGTTATCTATTATCAGATTTCTTCAACATTTAACATATACCCACCAATATCCAATAACTGAAGTCGTTTAGAATTCATTTATTTATTGACAATCAACCGTCAATCTACCCACGATATTTTCATGTACTTTCATGAGTCGAAACGTTTTCTGTTCAAGCTTATAATACAGGAGAAAAAATATAGATATGGATTTTGAAAGTCTTTATGACAGCGATATTTTTTCTCTTTTTGGTTCCAATATGCAAAATTCAGAAATTCTTCTCAAAATAGGTTTCATGTCATGTATTAGCATATTAGCATATCACTGTAATAAAAATTACCCGAAATCCTGTCACAAAACAAAAGCTGTCAAGCCTTTTCCAAAAGTTCATTAACGATGAGAGGGAAATAAATTATTTATTACTGCGCCATTTTTTATCTTTCGATTCCAATTTTCAAAAATGTGAGAATTAGATTAAAAATATGGTTCGTATCATAGATTGACGTCAAAAGATAGTCGAAATGCTATCATAAAACAAAAGCAATAAAACATTTTTTTTTAAATTTCATTAATGATGAGCTATTAAGCACTTTTTTTTCTTTTGACTCTAATATGCAAAGTCACGAGACTTAAAATAAAATTATTGCCATACTTTAGCATACACTTGTGATCAAAAGATATACCAAACAAAAGTTATCAAATTATTTGTCAAATTTTCACTAGAGGAACTAGAAGTAAAGTCGTTATTACTACGCTATATTTTTAATCCTTTGACCTCCATATTAAAAAAAGAGATTCAACTCAAAATAGACTTATTATCTCATATTATCATATTACTATGATCAAAATGTACCAGAAATATTATTATAAAACAAAATTTATCATGTTATTTATTGAAATATAATGCAATCTGACGAAGTAAACTCTCTTAGCTGCAATATTATTTTTCAATTATTAAAAGATCCCTTAAAGTCGTTTTTGTGAAATCTCTTCAAAGTTTATGGCGAATTTCCTTTTATTGAATTAATGAACTCCATCTAGGAAACATAAAGAAACAATTTCAACTATATAAATAAGAAAATATAACAGGGTGATAGATAAGTTGATACGGTATTTATAAATCCATATTTCGCAATATTTTCAAAAATATTTAAGACTAATAAAAACACTTTACAAAGTCCATGAGTTATTCTACCACAAGTTTGATTGTCTTTGATTTTCTTTTTAATAAAGAAACTTGTTCAATAATGCCTCTTTTTATTAAAGGACGATCACTGAGAACAAATAATTTGATCTGATCAAAACGTAATACATTAGATAAAAGGTTGATTTTTCCAATACGTGATTCATGTATGGCTGATTCTCTACCATCTCAGCATATTTTATTAATCTAAAAGACACGTGTTTTCAACAGGCATCTATTTTTAAAAGCTTTTAGAAATATTAAAAAAAATTGCAAAAATTCGTTAACACTAACGAATTTTAAAGTACATATTTATTTGATTACATCCACTATTTAAGAAAATTGATTTAGTTTAGAATCAGTAGCCCATGAACAATTAAACCAGCTTCAGACGATAAAAGAAGTAATTTATTTCACATTGCTAGCTGTCACCATATGCGTAAAAATGTGAATTGAAATTTGTGAATGATATCTGCTGATATATAAGTAAAACATTCTTGATATTGAATAACACTTTTGTTTGGCTAAAATTTTCTTCAAATAATAATGTTTCAATTAGAATGTCTATTTAAAATTAAAGAATTCCAAAATGATTGATGAATATATTAAGCTCACGGTTAGAGGATTTATTATTTGACAATTGGCTTTTATTTTGAATAAACTTTAAAATAAAATACATTTATAAAACGATTTTGACACCCTGGAGAATACACTAATAGGTGGAGTTACACTCCTCCTATCGATGACGGGACGTTCTTCCTACGGGGAGGTTTGTACCGTTGCCGGTGATGGCCATTATGAATTTACCACAGTTCCTTTGCAGTTTTGCTTTTGTGGCTGTCCGGTCATTCAGTTCTAGTTGTATGAATTCGTGTACGTTTGGGCGGGTCGGATAGTCTCGATATGATTTATCAAACGATTTTCATTAAATAAAGAAATAAAGTTTTATGAATGTATAAAATTCCTCTGTGAAATTCAATTTTAGCTTAATATATATTCTATTTAAAATCATTAATTTTAAATGTTGTAAATTAAAAAAAAACTTTTTTCCGTTTAAAATACTGAATCGAAACGATACATTAAACAGAGGAAATGTGAAAATTGTTGAAAACAAGTTTAAAAGCATGAAAAAAGGGTTTAGTTTAAATGTTCGAATGTACATTTTATATAAGATTATATTATTTATAAATACATACTTAATTTATATTAAGTATATAATTAATCATTTATAGTCTAGATATAAATTATATAAATGGACATCTAAATGATGAAATAAGCAATCCATTTTGTATAAATTTAATAGTAATATTTAATTTATTTTCTCTAAATTCAGTGAATACTGTTTTTTTTTAATTATTTTCAAATTTTGTATTGAATAAACCAAAAAAAATTTTTTTTTGAATTTAGCGTGTGATTAAATTAACCGTTTTTTCCGGAGCCTTTGAAATAATTTCTGCTTGTCTCTTTCAATTTTTTTTTCTAATTGCTTTTTAAGAGTGTGTGTGTGTGGTGGTGATGGGGGGGGGGTTGTAACCCTTAAGAAGAATTTCTGCCTCTGAAACTCTTCCACCATTTTATCACATAAAAAAAATTGTGAGGCCGACTTAATAATTAAATGGGAAAAAAGGAATTCAAAAAAGGCTTTGTTCTGGAACATAAATTAAATTTCGTTTGAGTTTAATGAAGTAATAATTTTAAATTAAGTATTTGGGAATTTGTGATTCATAATTGTTTGTCTCTCATTTACAGATTTATTTTTGTTACACTCTATATATAGAATTATTTTCGTTATGCGACTCAATATTTTTTTAAAAAGTAATGAAATAGTTTTAATTAAAGTTATGTTTATTTCCATTAAAATAGGGATTTGCAAATTATTTTGTATTTTTTCAGATATAGTTATAAATTATGGGAAATAAATATAAAAATTTAATTATTTTTTGAAAAGTCCAAAGAAAGTAATTAGATAATGTTGATGGGTTCCAAATCTTATAATTGTTTATGACAGAAATATCCAATAAATTTGACTCTTATGAAATCCCATCTATCTTAAGAACATTAGTCTCAAAAGAATGATAATAATTATCACAAAAAATATGTATACAATTCTTTGCAATTTATTTTGTATTTTTCAAGTGCAATTATAAATTATGTGAAATAAATGTGTAAATGTACTTACTTTTTCATACGTCTTAAGTAAGCAATTAAATAACGTTGATGGGTTCAAATGTTTACAATTGTTTATGATAGAAATATCGAATACTGTTGACTCTTATGAAATTCCGTCTCTTTTAGAACACTAGTTTCACAACAAAGTGAATAATTATCATAAAAATATGGGAATACATTTCTTTAATTTATTATTTCTGGGGACGGACTAAATTCAAGGTATTTATTCTCTGTCTTAAGACATTTACTAGAATTATATCAAAAGAAACTGTATACAACGAACTACACAACTAATTAGTTAGAATATTAATTCTTTTATCGTTAATATCTGGTGTCAGAGATAACTCTGTAAACAAATTAGATTAACCCTCGCCCTGCCAATGCATTCAGGGAGAACAGAAGCACATTCGTGGTTACTGCAGAGAGGCAATGGCATTTACTATTGAGCAATATTTTTCCAAAAAATGTCACTTTTACATGATAAATATACCTCTCTTTCAATAAAAGAGTCATTAATATTGACATTCAGTAACGTTTTTTATTATACATTAAAATAAAGAATGCATTTATCAGCCTTCCTAAATCTTATGATGTCAATGTATTATTTATTATATTATATTTGTGCATGGATTAAGTAAGAATTTATTTAATCAAAAGATTCAACAGCATTGAAAATATTGAAAATTATATCTGAAATGGATTTAAATCTGTATAGTTACGATTTCACAAGTTAAAACTTTTGCGAAAGGGCAACTGAAATACTGGGTGTAGAGATGAGAAATCTACACCCAGGTAAATAAATTAATTAAGAGTAATTAAAATTTAAGAATAATTAAAAATCACATTTAGAAAAATTAATTAATTAAGAATAATTAAAAATCACATTTAATTCGAACTCTAAAATGTATTTATCACCCGTAAAATGACTACACACATCTTCAAAATTCATAAGCAAATTATAATTTATAAGCCTTTCATTACAATAACAGCATAGTTATGACACAAAGAACGCATTTGAATGATTTTTTAAATGGTAGAATTATAGGACGGCTGGAATGTGGGTGTACCCAACTGGAAGTATCCAAGGAACTTGGAATCGCCAAGAGTGTCATCTCCAGGTTTTGGAAACGATCCTATGATCATGGTAATATGAGTAGACGTTACAGCACAGGTCTCCCTCAGGTTACAAAGCCAAATGAGGACCGGTATATTACTGCAGAAGAAAGCAGACGGAGAACAGCATCAAATTTGTCTCGCCAACTTTAACAAGCCCTTTGTAAAACAGTTTGAATGCATACCCTATACAGACTCTTAGGGTAGATTGGTCAATATACTAGTAGACCTACAGATGAGTTCCTCTTCTACAGAGAGGAACCTCTTCAGATTCCTACAGAGTAGGCCTACAGAGAGGAACATCCTCTGTTCCTCTCTGTCGTCAGTAGTTTGCTTGAATTAGAGAGCATGCATTGTGGACACCGTAACGTTGAGCTTGTGTGATTTTTACTGAAGAGTCCAAATTTATATCGCTGTCTGATTCTCACCGGGCTTTTATATGGACAGAGCCACGAGTCATTTACCACCAAGAGAGCATCACTGAACAACATCTTTACGGTGCTGCTTGTTCGGAAAGGAATTATTCTGGGTTCCAGAAATGAAATGCATGTTTAAATTATTGCCATGCCAGCCAAAACTATCGGAACGTCATTCTGAAACAGCTTGTAAGCTTGTTTTGGGGACGCCATGGATCCAGAATTCGTGTTTCTGGATGACACCTCCTGTCCTCACTTTGAAAACATCGTAAACGAATGCCTTCGACCGGCGAATATCAATCGTATAGACTGATCAAAATTCTATCCGTAGTTTATTCCAGTGGAGCTGGTATGGGACACGCCAAAATATACATTCCCATTCTACAATGTATAAATATGCCAAATTAGTAGCTGTAACTCAAAAGGCCGGATTTGGCGAGTGTCAATAAATATACCCACAAACACACACACATGCACATATATATACACACAGACACACAAGCAAACACAGAGACACATACACACAAAGAGACATATACACTACACGCACACACGCACGCACGAAATCACACACACACACACACACACACAATATTATTATTATTATTATATATGGATATTCCTGTATTATCTAAATTTCAAATCTGAGGGACTTAGAAGTTATGTTAATAAAATGGTGCAGGAAATATATCGCTTTTTGTATGAAATAAAATTGTATTTAAAGTATAATAAATGTACACAGTTTTACTTACAATATAAAATTTAGAACGAAGTAGAATTCTTCTCAAATTATCCCTGGAGAACAAACATTTCGTTCCTATTACTCAGTATTTATAATAAATGAAACTTGTCACATGTTCTCTAGTTTGCAATTATATTTCTCAAGACTATGTTAACATTACAACGTAATTACCACTACATTGTGAGCGTAGGACATAAAAAGATCAGACGGTAGCAGACTTTGATTATAATTTAACATCCTTGATTACATCCTGGTGGACAAAGGGGTATTACGAAACCTAAATGGCCTTTAAACACAATCGCTTTATTCCCTGCCAGAGAGGAGAGTTTGTCTTACTTGTTTATGTCTTTATTTCTACTTGCAGTGCTGAGAAAAAGGGAAAAAAAAGAAAGAAACAAAGGAAAAGGGAGAAAAGAGAAGAATGATTTACGAAGGTCGTTAGGGAAGGGTTGTTACGAGATCTTGTGCGGGTGTCATTTTCTTCTAGAGGTATATATCCACGTAAAAGAACTGTCCTTTTGCGTGTTACTGGCCCTTCACCCCTAAGAATCCTTTTTATGAAAGAGTATGGATATCATTCATAAGTGAAATGGACAATTTAATTTTCCATAGAGTCTGATAAAAATAAAGAAAGAAGGTATCATGATTGGTGATAGGTTCTAAATTAATCAGGAGTTATATTAATTTTGTTTTAGAATTTTTGTAATCTATCAGCTGGGAAAGGCCGCAAATGCCGTCTGGATATCATTTTAACCCTAGAATGCTAACCATTCGTCTCCTGGAAGAAGGTTTACGAAATAACTCTGACTAATCTTCTCCTATAACGATAAATGGATCATTCTACTCAGTACCTTAATCTGACCTAGGGAACAACAGATGAGGACATTCCTTTTCCCCGAAATATTTCTGCTTGTAGTATGTCCAGAGCGATAGTCGTCTCAGAGACGAATGGTTATCTGTCCCGTTAGTATTAAGAAGTTATTTCTGTCGAAGCGTATTCACGGACAAAATTTGTGGGGTTGGCCAGAAACTATCCGTGTATTATTGAAAGAATCGTATGAGGAAGATAAATCTACTGCTGAGAATGAATGGGAAGATGAAAATTTTATTGAAGCTCTTCTTGCTCCATACAAACTCTTGAGTACGTGTAAAATTTTAAAAATATCTGTCTAAACTTTAGACAGAGTTAAAATTTTGGGGATCGCCAAAATACTTAATCTAAAAAGGGGGTCGCAATGTCTAAAAGTTTGAAAACCCTGCAATAGACTACCTTAGATTTCCTCTCTTTTGAATCGTTTATTTCATTTCTTTGGTATATTTCAAATATTGTCCCTTAAGAAAGTGAATTTAAGATACGCAGTTGAAGAATTTTTACCCTTTTTACTTAAATAAATAGGACTTATGGTCTTAATCCGTTTAGATAGTGAAGGGACACAGTATTAAAATGTTTCGCTTCTTAAATCCTTGGAAATTACCTTTACTATTCTTTGGAAAGGCAGAATGTATGGTTATTAACCTTCTCAATGGAAAAAAAGAGTCTATATTTCCCAGATTGGGGCATACACTGAGATAAATAAAAAAAAAGAATATACCATTTCAGGCTAAAGAAATATTTATACCCAAATATATTTACTGTAAAATTTAATGAAAAACTATACATTTCATAATAAAATTATCTTACTATATAATCATTTTCGCATCAGTATCCGCAAAGAATTGGGCTTGGTTCAAATAATTGCACCTGATCATTTGATTGGACTGTACCTAGAAAACGTTTCTTATTTATGCTGATTTGTCTTGAAAAAATAAGGTAACAAATACGTGATTTTGAAATGATCCATTGATTTAATTTTATGATATTATTGTTTTTAAAAATAGAAATTCAAAAAATTATGTTACATTTTTAATCGATTGTTCTCAGCTGAAGTAATAATCTTTCTTATCACAGAAAATATTATTAATCATTTTGCATTCTGGATCCTTGGATAAAAATATGATAAAATCTATTGGTCTTGAAAATTATAATTTTTCATTTGTAGGCAAGTATAAATAAAAATGCCTATATCCTTGCAAAGAGGGCTATCATGTCCTCTCTATGATCTGAGTGTCCTAGGTTCGGGTCCCGGTTTGGCAATGGTTGTTTTTCATCCGTTCTATCTATCAATTATTCTTCTGTTGAATCCCCTTCTGTAAAAAGGGGCTGTGCAAGTGAATGTGATGCTTGAGTAGCTAAAACGTTCTCTTGACCCAAGTTGGTGCTAGTTTAAAAGAAAAAATAAGGAGTATTCATTTCACTTAAAATCACTGACTTCATCTGCGAATTTATCCATAACAAATACCATTAGAAACAAGACAGCATAAATAAAAAAATAAATCTAAAAATGCCTATTGGTTATGCATTTGTAACTATAACGAAACATCTTGTAATTTTTACAGAAAATTTGTAATTTTAACATCTTTAAGGCGACCAGGGACCTTTAAAAGGATTTTTTATAATTTTCACCATAGCAATTTGAAATTTTACAGGCATTAAGAGTAACACTATAGGAGATGACACACAAAATTTTAAAGAATTATTTTAATTTATTTATGAGTTAGAGGGGTTAATATGATATAATATTAGCGTTATATAATATAATATTAAATAACGTTAATGAAAAATGTT
>JAOUZG010046976.1:736954-767059 GCA_026289955.1 Argiope argentata
GTCCTGGTTCGGGCATGGTTGTTATTCTGTGTACTATCTGTGAGATGTGTGAATGTGCCCCCCTGTAAAAAGGGGTTGTGCAAGCGAATGAGATGAGTGTGTAGCAAAAGTCGTACTCTTGGCCCTAGTTGGCGCTACTTGAAACAAGAGACGCTTCACTCGGCTTAAATCTGCTGCTGCTGGGTCCAGCAGCGAGCTTGTCCATAGGCAAGTGTCATTAGAAACAACAACAACAACAACAGATTGTAAATTCAACAGATTCTTTTTGGGATGGCTATTGCTTTGACTCTAAGTATCATCTGCTGCGTATAAAATGTCACAGTGGTTGAAATTATGTCAAGTAGAAAATTTGTGATACATAATTTAAAAAAATCATTTTGTTTCTTTATTGTTATTTTCATTGTATAATTATTATTAGCTACAGATGTTTTCACTTTCTTCCCATTGTATTTTCTTATGGAAAATACATTCCAATAAAGAAAATTATTGTTCTTATTGAAGATTTTTGGTTTTATTACTGTAACCAAAACTATTCGAATTTTACTGCTTTTTTCATATAATTCTTGAGCGTATACATCAAAATTGATTGGACCAAAATTTTATCCCGTTCCTAAAAATGCACTATACTTAGGGTATCATATATATGGATATTTTTATATGTAAATCACACTGTATTATGTTCATTATATAAACATTCACAGAAAACTTTACAAAACAGAAAATACATTTAATGTTCTTGTAAAAAATTTTCTAGTCCAAATTTATTAAATATATCACAAGGGAGAAATTTATTTATTTATCTAGCTAATTAACTTCCACACCCTGTAATTACCTTATTGTTTAGAAGAAGTCATTCCATTTTTAAATTTGTTAACGTCAGAAAAATGTATTTTGTTGCAACTGCAATTATCTGCTTCAGTTCTTGGAAAAATCTGAAGCATTTTGACTAATTGAGTAATTTTGTTAATTAGCTTAATTTCTTATGAGGGTGTTGACGTGCTACTCGCACTAAGTTCGCCTCATTAAATTTCTTTAGAAAAACTAAGCCGTTCCTTTTATAGTTAATTGAAATTATTCGTCGCTAGTAATTATAATTGTTAAGAAAGATGTCATCATTTCCAGTTAATGAATTTAATACAATACGCATTCTAAATACGGGCCTAAAAATAGAAAATGCATTAATTATATATATCTTTTATGTTGTCATTATCAGAGTTTATTTATAGAAAATCGTAATTAACGTTTTCCTAATATAGAGGATAATGGATTGAGCTTTTTAAGAAAAATATCATCGCTCTAATTATGTAAAGATTTTACATTATTTTTATATTTATTGAGGAATATAAGGTAAACATTTTATTTTTACTTATTTGGAATTTTTATTTTAGTGTTACTTAGTTAAACTATTATTTTAATTTTTCATTTATTAGTATATATTTTAACTAGTATAATATTATCTATTTTAAAAAAAGTCTTTGCTTTTTAATAACACAATAAAAATGTAATTTAAAAGTCAAAAGTGTGTAAAATTTTGATTCTCAGATATGTGCCTTTTAAATCAAATAAGTTACTGTCATCATAATTAAACAATTTTTTTACTAATTATAATACCTAAAAATGCAATGTTAGCAAATTCAGTGTAAAATATTAAAAGTTTTGTGGAATTCGAAGTTATAAAAATATTTGTAGTTTCCCCATTTGACCCATTATGATGCAATAAAAATAAGAATTTAAAATTTCTTTAAGTACAATAAAACTTAACTATATGAATTGAAGCTAGAAACAGTAAAAGCAAATACATGGATGTATTAAAAGTTTTCAAATTGTTTAAATCAAATGCAAAATTAAAATAATAAAAAATGAAATCTTTGGTCTCAAATTTCAAGTTACCATAAGAGAATATTATTTTTTAAATGTTTATTTAACTTAATTAATTAAAGTTATTAACCTGTTTGAAAAAATTACGAGATTTCTTGTTGTCTCTACTGATAATAATTTTTTATAACTTTCATTTTCAACTTTTCTGGCTGGCAAACAAAGTTTGGGAAATCTACCGATTTTAAATTTAAAAAAACCCAGTAATTTAGACAAAAAGTTCACTATTACTGGAAGCTATTGTATATGTGGCAAAATCCAATGAATTTAATGCAGATTAATATTAGAAATATATTTTAATATTTTTAGTATTTTGAGAAATACAATGAGTAAGAATGCGCTTATAATATCATTAAAAAATAAATATAAGTCACGTTTTACTGGAAAGTTAACGTGATAGTTAAAACCGAAAGAAAATTAAAAATAAAAGATAATCTTCTGAGCTCGAGATTAATTATTTAAAAGTAAGAAATAGTAAACAAACTGGCAGATGACTTCATTTCATAGAAACGACAAACAAAAAGCAATTGATACTAACTTTAATTAAATAGTTCAAACAATACTGGAAACGCAAACCTCAAATGTCAGGGGTCAGGTGACTCGCCATCTACCAATGAAAGAACGATTACTTTTTGCCCTTAAATTTCGTAAACACCAAAACAATATCATGTTCTCACATGATAACAAGCAACTAAAGGGGATAAAACAATTTAAAAATATAATTTTTAAATACTGAGGACACAAATTAAAATTTTCCTTTATACTTTACTTTGCATAAATGAAAATAAAAATGATTGTAGAAAGCGATTTAACATTAAAATGACAGAATCAAACAAATTATAAACTATCTGGAAAAAAGTATCCAGACACCCCTTTAAATATCAATTCAGAGGGTTAGGGGGAATACAGTCAAGAATTATTAAAGCGTTGGTAGTGGATTTTCAGATTGTATTTATGTATAAGTGAACGATAATGCTAGAATTCCTCAATTTTTATAATCGCATAGTTGGTTCTTTTACAATCTAAGGTCCTTATGCCAAATTCCTTTCGAATGGGTACAAAGTTGGGAAATTGTGTTTGATTCAAACAAGCAACAGACTTATCTCTTCCTCCTTCTATCTCAAAACACAATTCAACATTTTCTTAAAAGTACCTCAACATTAATGCTTCCTACATAGGAAGCGCCTCAAAATTATTCCCACTAAAATATAAGTATACTTCGAAAATATATATGCTGCAAAACCGCGACCCAGGATGTCTCTATTAAAACTTCAAATAGACTCTTTACAGCCGGTTTCTGGAAGGAATACCATATTTCAGCCTAATGAAAGAATTGTGCAATCGTTCTGATGATGATGACCTCGTGTCCACTTTACAATGGAAAGAGGGAGTGCAGTAGCTTCTAAAGGTTTGTAGCCCAGAACAACTTAAGGCAGCTCATATGAGGATGACACACACTCTCTTGTACAGCCCCATTTTACAGGGGGGGGGCACATTTACACAACTAACAGATAGTACAAAGAAGAACAACCATACCCTAACCAGGTCTCGAGCACGGGATGTCCAAATCAGAAAGAAGACGTCCTCCCTCTATGCCAGGACACCGGCATCCAATCGTTTTAAAAGCACAGTTTACTCTTCTCAAAGCTTAAGACCAGATACAAAGTGCCATTATAATGTGTAAAAAACTTTGAAACTGTGGAAAGTACAAAGAAATAAACGCACTTTTAATTTACAGTATGAGAAAATCATGATTTTTAAGGCAAATGAGTTCATTATGGTTGTCATTTTCGTTAATAACAAGAAGCTGGGAAATTAGAAAAAGAAGTAATCATAACGTTAACATTTTTCAAGTTAGTTACATGTATCTTAATAATTTGTTAACATCCTAAATCTTTAACATTCCATCAAGTGTCTGATACTAAAAATCCTTCGTTAAAGCTTCCAAACAAACTTATCTCCACCTCCATCTGCCTCAAAGACAAATTTCCCACTCTCTACTAAGTACAATTCCAACCCTACTTCATATACAGGAAGCGCCTAACAAATATACCCACCAAGATATAAGCGTACTTCGAAGTGGGTGTGAGAATTTATGAACCGCGAAAAGCGCGACCCGGATGTCCTTTATATGAAGCCTGAACAGGCATTTTCTTACAAAAATACCCTATTTCATCCAAATAAAAGAATTGTACAATCGTTTTATAAATCAGTTAACTCTTTTAAATGCTTGACTAGATGCCAAATGCCATTATAATGTGTAAAAGACTATGAAATTGTGCAAAGTTCAAAGAAATAAACGCACTTTTAATTTACAGTATATAAAAACTATGATTTTTAAGGCAAATTGGTTCATTATTGTTGTCATTTTCGTTAATAACAAGAAACTGGGAAATTAGAAAAAGAAGTAATCATAACGTTAACATTTTTCAAGTTAGTTACATGTATCTTAATAATTTGTTAACATCCTAAATCTTTAACATTCCATCAAGTGTCTGATACTAAAAACCCTTCGTCAAAGCTTCCAAACAAATTTATCTCCACCTCCTTCAGCCTCAAAGCCAAATTTCCCACTCTCTACTAAGTACCACTCCAACCATACTTCATATACAGGAAGCGCCTAACAAATATACCCACCGAGATATAAGCGTACTTCGAAGTGGATGTGAGAATTTATGTACCACGAAAAGCGCGACCCGGATGCCCTAACTTAAAACTCCAAATGGACCCGGTGCAGGCTGCTTCTTGAAGGAAACGCGAGGAAATCAATATATATGAGATGATTACTGAATCTCGAGATATTTGCGATTCTCTCGGTGTTGTTTATTAGCGCGGATGCCCTGGAGGTAAAAGTATATGGGAAATGCTCTAATGTTTGGGAAAGTTTGGGAAGAGTGTTGATGGGAAATTTGGTGTTGGTGGAGCAAGTGAGACTTATTTTTGGTGGAGTAGAAAGTCGGTTTCTTTAACAGTTTAGATAGAGAACTTTGTGCATGGTAATGGGCTGTGGAATAATTTAGAATTGGGTTCATAAAGTCGTGTCTCAGAATATTCTACATATGGATACCATGTTATGTTTAGAAGATGCAGAGGGTTTTATAATGGCTTATATCTTATTGTAGAATAATATTCATTTGTTTGTGCCTTAAATTTATTTCCAATTTTAAGATATGACTAATGAGCGATTAAGAATTTTAGTCATTTTAGGATGATAAACAGATAATATTAACCCTTTACTCCATGAATTAATAAAGCCTTGAAAAAAATATATTTATAACTTTATTTAATTATCAATAAGACACATTAAAAGAAAAATAATGAATGAAGATTAAAAGGAAATCTGCTATGCATATTTCAATGTATCATGTCAAAACATCATTTCTTGTTGCACCACGTGCTCCTGAAAGTTTAAATATATTTTTATTCATTTTAATGGTTTCATTGGATGAGTCACTTTAGTATCGCAAACGATCCAAAAAATTTTATCTATTACTTTATTGTAAAAACTTTATTGTAAAAAAATATCACATTTCCCATTTATTTCATTTCATATAAACGCGTGCTCAAAATGAAATTTTTCTAGGTTAAGTTAGTAACTCATTGTACTTAACTTATTAATTTATTGGCTTAAGTTATTAACTTAACTAATTGTTATTAACTTATTGTACTTATGTTACTTAACTGTAGTTATTAACTTATTTTTTTAATCAGAACTTTTGTTAATGCAATGGCAACGCGTTATTAAAAGATGATTTCTTGAGATGCCCAGATAATATATATATTTCTTATTTTCCGCCTCCTGATTTTTGTTGATGCCAGAAACCTCATCCCAAAAACAATATCATGTTTTGACATGATAAGACGTTTTATATTTTGGTTTTTTAAAGGATCATATATGGGTTCATATGATCTGAGTCAAAAACCATTACAGTTGAAAAGTGAAAAATTATTATCCATCGAGAAAGATGAGTATATCGACTCTTTCAAAATATTTTTTTTCTTTTTTAAAAAAATACTAATGTTTTACACTGTATTGTTTTTTGAAAACTGAATCACTCACACTACAATTCTGCTTTTTCACCCGCTTGTACAAAAATGAGGTTATTTCGAAATGTCATAAAATCATAGACAATGTTTTTTTTGCGTTTCATTATTCCTAAATATATATTATATTTAATGGATTAAAATAGTTTGAATTATTTTATAATACTTAATTCCGAAACAAAATTGAATCCAAACTGTCATGCCGTATATAGACCCATATTTGGGAAAGGGTTAAGATGAAAATGATATATATATTTTTTATTTCTGAACATTTTTATAATATAATACATTTTACAGAGTCTTGAAACATTATTGTTTTCATTTTACTTTAGTGACAACAAAAATGATATTAGAGATATTATCCAATACATAGGATTATAATATTTTCAAACTATCTAACATAAATAAATTACACATTTTAGCTATCTCTAAATAATCTAAGGAAAAATCGAACCAGCTATCACTAAATAGTTGAAATTAAACATCAAGAAAAGTTCTTAAAATAATTTGTAACTAATAAATATTCAGGTGCTTCAAGATAATTATAAAAAAAAAAACTAACATAAAGCTAAAAGTTTGATTGGTAGTTTAACTCCTTTAAAGCAATATTAAAACAATGGATCTTCTGTGACTTAAAATAAATTCTCTAATTTTTGAGTTGTCATTGGAGGACAAACTTTTAACAAAGAAACGGTACAAACATGTGAAACAAACTTTTGTTACAACTATATTAGTTACCTGTCAAAAAGGATTAGTCTGTTCTTTAAAATCGGGGAATCGGATAACTTTTCCTAAACAAACTTTTGAAAAAACTATCATTTTCAATCTCAAAGTAATTTAGAATTTCGGAAACACGGAATAATAACTCACGATTTGCAAATATGCAAATTGAAAAGAACAAAAGGCCTGAAGCAGCATCAAACAAAAGGTAACTCGACATCACCACTACTGTGACAAATTAAACTGTCTTCCGGGGAACTAAATAACATACGCCTTGTGAATCTTTTCAACACTGTTGCTGCCCTACAACAGAGGGAATTTAAAAAACTTTTCTTTAAAAGATGAAATATGTTGTCTGCCGTTCAAGTCGAACGGACAGCCTTAAGCCAATTTCCAAATGTCAGCTGCATTTGAGTTGATTTGTACAAAGAAATTTTAATAAAGGAGGCTGCTACTTACAGCGGTCTCATGAACTTTGAGACAGTGAATTTTTCTCCTCTTTTGTAATGTTTCTTGTCTTTTATTCAACAGCATGTAAGATTTGCCCTTAGGAAATTTTATTTCAAGAATATATTGAAGTATGCAAAAACAAGTGAGCTGTTGTGTCTTGATCATGAATTTGTGCTGGGGACCAAATAACGTTAACTCATAACTCAAAGTTATGAGTCTATTTATTCTATTCCTACTATAGCTCACACTCTCCAAATATATATGTATATCCTGTTCAAATTTTCAATCGTTAATAAAATACTTTTTATTCATCCAATTAAGTTCCAGTAATTTTTTTAAACTTGTAGTTTATGATATTTGTTGTTAATACGGTTTTTTTCAAATATTCATTAGTTTTTTATTAATTAATTAAAAGCTAATTTTCTCACCTTTATAGTAGTTGTTTATAGTAATTGCAGCTGTTAGGTCTGAGTGGCCTGGTTGGTAGGGTGTTGAATTCGCATCCCTTCTGCTGTGAGTTCGAACCTGGTCGCTAAGTTCTCCTCATTGGGAGTTATGACAATGATGGAGCTGAACCAAATTTAGCCGTTATTCAGGATCTCAGTGGTCCATACCCACAGAAGCTACAGCATATCTCCTTCCGTTGTAAAGTGGAACACTAGAACAACAATCGCATTTATTTAACAAAAAGTAACTAAAATAAAATTTCCTAAATTCCGAATTTTTTCCTAATATCCAGAGTAGGAATTGATTTTTTAAAAAAACGTTCTTTCTATTACTTGTTACAGATATTAGTCAAATAATTTCAAATTTAGTGATTGTTACACTTTTAAATTCAAAAAATATCTCAGTATAATATAAATTTCAGAACCACATTAATGCAGCGTCTATTCTTGTAATTTATGTTTGTATCTAAATACATTGAAGAGCCAGAAAAATAGTGTCGCAGGTCGTATGCAAATAATGGAGGTATTCAACCAATCAGCGATGCGGTTGACATTGAGTATATTTGACAATCAGTAGCATTTCATCCTCAATTGCGAGGACCCCCCCCCCGGGGGGGGGAGGTTATTGTGAGGAAATTGCCTGGATTTAACGGGTGTTTTAAAGTAATTTCGGTAAATAAATAGTTAAAGTGCCAATTTAAAATCAGGTTGGTTTTCTCTATTACAAACTCTTTGAAGAAACAAATCCGACGGGATTAGTTTCCACTATAAGATGAAAGTTAAAAATTGCCGAGAGGATTTTCACATTCATATCAAAAAATTACTTCCTGAGTGTGGTTGAAAAGTGGAAAAATGTCTGGGGAAGTGCTTAAAATGAAGAGTATTTTAAGAATGTTCATCATAGCTCGGAAGAAAAGTATCATTCATTAATTTTTATTCATTTATGATCATTTTAATGAACATTAAGCAATATTAAAGTCTAGAATATTGCTTGTCATTAAATTTTATCAAATCTTTTATGTGTAATTTTGATATTTATTTTGTCTTCAACAAATTTATTTTAAGCATGAATTTAGTATAGATATTAAGAAACTATTATTTAAACATCCTTATAATTGTTCAATTTATTGTGAAAATGAACACTCCTAATAGAATTTCTATTATTTCGGTACCAATAAAAATATAACTACTCGTTAGTATAATTTCTAATTGCATTTCATCTTTGTTTGTACAGTAATTTTATCATAATATCCCTTGAATGAATTGCAAAGATATTAAAAAGATTCTTTCTTCAGCTACTAGGGGCATTCAAAAAGTAATTTATTGCTACAAACCTAATTTTATTTCTCAGTAGGAACAGTGTCATCGTAAGAAAGACTGTGTTACAATCAGCCTGCATTCTTGATGTCAGAGCTTGGTGACTTTGGCGACAAAAAAAGACAATGCTGGAAACTTCAAGAATTTTCACGTTCCATTAAATGGAAACCGAAATGCACCCTGATAGGCCTAAAAAGTTTTCGGCCCGCCTTCCGTGAGCTTTAAAGGGGCGACTGGCTTGAGCTACGGTGTGTATGTGTGTGTGTGTGTGTGTTTTCTGTAATGACCAGCTGGCGTGCCATTTTTTTCTCACATTACACAGCAACGATTTTCACAATCCGAAGGAAATTGTTACCAGTGGAACTCAATTATCGTCCGTGCAAGCTTAGCTCTGGTTTCGGCATGATGCCATCTGTAGAGGGAGGGATATAACTTACTTTTTAAATTCTCTTTGTAATATCAACAAAGGGAAATTTCGAATTTATACTTTTAATAAAAATATAGAAATATTTTATTTTCATTGCAATAATGAATTATTTCGTTTAAAAATAAGCAAAACGATATATTTTTAATTTTAAAGAAATTTCAAATTCTAAAAAACACAATTACACGACAAATATATTGATAGTATTAAAACATAACATTTTTAACTTTTATGTCGATCTTTTTTTCTTCTTCTTTTTTTTTCTTCTTTTTTTGCAAAATAATATTTCGGGAAATTAATTTGGAGAATATCAAGATATCGCGGCCTTTATTTAATTAAAATCCTGTTAAAAAGAATTTGAAATGTCATTGAAAGACCCACTCACAGCTTCAAATATAGATTTGTACCAAATTTAGAAATTGTAAACAAAAAGTTCAATTGCTTTGCCTTATAGAGTCCTAACACACATTCACACATTTCCTTTTATTACTTTACCTAATTATTTAACTATAAGTGCATAAGTAACTATAAGTGCTAGTGCTATGCATCATAGTAGTCTTATTGAACGTTTGAACAATACATATGTTGTTACTTATGGCACTTGCCATTGAACAAGCCCCGCTGACGATACATCAGTATATTTAAGCCGAATGAGCGTCTCTTGTTTTTGAAGTAGCGCCAACTAGGGCCAAGAGTACGTTTTAGCTACACATTCATCACAATTTCGCTTGCACGGCCCCTTTTTACAGAGGGGGCTCATTCACACATCTCATAGATAGCCCTCAGGAGAACAACCATGCCCGAACCGGGACTCGAACCCAGGGCTCCCAGAACACGAGGAAGACGCTCTACCTCTGAGCCAGAGAGCTGGCGAACAATACATATAGAGAGAAAGTGCGAGCTAATAGTAGGAATCGAAGAAAAATATGATAGATTCTAAACCAATTTGATGGTAAATACAACAGGAAATGCGCTAGGAAATACTATATTGATAAAAAATATATATTTAAAACGTATATTTCTATTAGTTTCCCCGTGCTCATAAAGGAAATATTTCTATAACTTCTTTAAAATAGCTAAAAGATCAATTAGTTAAAGTCAGCAGGAAAATGCTATAATTTCTTAGATGAGAATAAAAGCCCCCTCCCAATGCCTTAGCTATAATCAAATAAAACACAAGAAATGGTGAGCTTCGAAAAAATGATCTCTATCACGATAAAAACACGAAGAAAAATAATCGATAATGGTTACGTCATCGATAGCAAAAACTTGGGTGTAACTGGCCTTAACGGTTACCTTTTGTTTCCTTTCATCAAAAATCGGTTCGTTTGAGCTTGCGAGTGGAAATCATGTGTCTTGCGTGATGAAGCATTTTTTTTTGTTTCTTTCATTTAAAAAAGGAATTACAAAAAATAACGCTGAATTAAAATTCCAAACAATAGGCTTTTTTGGTTGTTATAGCAACCAAGATATTTAAATAAAAAATAAAACAGTAGAGTCAACATGACTAGGTTAGTTTCACCTGTAATATTTTACCTATTTGTACTCCGATGGTGCCTCTGACTCATCATTCAGGATTGTGCATTATTTTGATGTTTTATTTTTTTAATTTAATAGTAAAAAACGCCTATATAAGGGTTCAGAGATGTAGGTTCATTTTTCTAAGTGATTCAACTTAAAAGAACTATGTGTATTTATTTTTCATAGCAATAAACAAATCTTTGTATTAGGTGAATAATTTTGTATCTAATTATTTTTTGGAGTGCAAAGAATTAATGAAAGAATTTAATTCTAACGAATTAATAAGGTTGTGGTTATTATTATTTTAATCATTATTTAATGCTCATACGAATCTATTAATGTTATAGAGCTATTCTTATTGTTATTAATGTGTTAAGGATTCAAATTATCTTTTGCAAATCAAAATGAATTCTTTTTAATGGTGGTTTCACGAAAAGATCTTATCTCCAGCTCTTATAGCAGCTTGGAACTGGAAACACAATTTTGTTAAATTTTTTCGCCGCATCTATGAAGTGGTGTATGTTAATTCTTACGCTGTCCTGGCAGAGAGGTAACGCATCTTCCGTATGATCTGGGCGTCCCGGAATCGAGTCACGGTTAGAGCATGATTTTTCTTCTATATACTATTTGTGAAGTGTGTAAATTTCCACCCCTCCGAAAAGGGTACGTGCAAGCGATTGTATGTCATTTTCATATGTGTTAGAAGTCACACTTCTACCCTCGGGTACTCAAAGGTCCACACCCTCAGAAGCTACTGACCCGATCTTTCCATTGTAAAGTGGACACATCAACATACTCATTTTTCTTTGGTTACCTGGTATAAAGATAGCGCGTCTTCTCCATGATCTGGATGTCCCGGGTTCGAGTCCCGGTTCGGGCGTGTTCGTTCTTCTTTATTCTTTTAGTGAGGGGAGTGAATATCCCCCCTTGTATAAAGGGACCGCTCAAGCGAGTGAGTAGCAAAAGTCTTAATCTTAGGCCTAGCTGGTGCTACTACAAAACAAGAGACGCTGATTAGGCTTAAATCGCCGACTACCTCAGCGAGCGTGTCCAAGACAATTGTCATAAGAATCAATAGTACATGAATTCTTAACATTAATCATGAAATTTTTACATGTCTTGATGTGATTTCTTTCCAAAATAAGATTATAATGCATATAAAAAATAAACATGTTTAAAAATGATTGAAAATTTGTGTCCGTTGCTTATTTTCTCTTAGGATTTCAGGAGTATTTATCTTATATTGAGAGTTACTTGCAAGAAAGCCAGGAAGGTTTTAAAAATTCAACAATTTATTGTTGAATGCATATTAGTCGAACAATTATTAATAACTTTAATCATATCGGATGATATCTAAAAGAGAAGATTGCACTATAAATTGCAACTGTATCATCTTCAATTTACCAAAATGATTTAAGAGGCTTGGATTAAAAAAAGACAGTTTTGTAGTTCAGTAGTAGTATTTCAGGAACTGAGAGACGAAATTAAGCTACAAAGGTTTGACCGACGTTATATTTCCAAAAAAGGAAGAATAACTTAAGATTTTATTCCTCATCCATAAATAAAAATAAGAAGACACCATCCACTGGTAATCCAAATTATATCAGGACATGGGAAGTTCCCTGCATATTTCCAAAGATTTGGAAGAATGCAAGAAAATAAATGCATTTGTGGAGGAATCGGTACTGTTTACCACAATTTGAAGGAATGAACAGAAATCTGTTAACATAGAAAACATCTGCAAGTTGGAAATAACGACTCGAGTTCAGTACTGATGGTGCCAAGTAACCTTAGGACTCTGAAGGACATGATGTCTAAAATTGCCAGTTTTTTGCCAACTGTTTGAAAGTTTGTAGAGGAGGAGGTGGTCAGTTTATGACCACTTTGGGGCCAATTATCTCGAAGATAATAACAGTCTCCCAGATTCCGTCAATGTAAGGATGGACATTGCTACAGTCATCAGTCGGCCACAACAAATCCTGTCGATACTGCTACGTTCATTGGTGGCGGGGTGGTCGGCTGTACAGAAGAAGAAGTAGTAGTATTTCAGCATTTTGTAGAAGTTTCCCGGGTAACAATGCATAATCATTTTTGTTCGGAGGAAAAAACTTTCAGTGTTAAAACTATTCTTGGATAAATTGGAAATCGGAGAAAATTTTGACTAATGCCAGTAGAAAGCATTGTAATAAACACCTCAACCTGTTATTAATACATTTAATATTAATCATTTTTGGTGTGCCTTAAACATTTAGACCTTTAACTGATAGGTGATATATTATTTATTCGCTAAAAGCCAAAATATCAATATTAATTTACACATTTTGTTTCTCTTTACCACATTCTAAAGAAACACCTGTTGGAATCAAATATATTTGCCCAATCCCAAAACTGTAGCTGTTTTCCTATGTAATGGTATTATATATAAAAAACATTACTTCCAAAAGAATTCAATAAAGAATTCATCCCTGTTAGAAAAACCCAGTAAAAGCATTTCAATGGCTTCTACCATTATTCTTTACTGCAAAGGCCATCCGACAAAGAGCTGCAACAGCAAAAGGCAGACAATATTCTATTCAGACAACTTGTAGAGAGGTATAGAAAAGCCCATTCTGTGCTCTACCTGTAATCAAATAAAATACAAGAAATAGCGCTCTTTGAAGAAATCATCACTATCACGAAAGGTTCAAGAAGTGAAATAATCGATATCGCTGCTGTCGTTGACGGGAGGGAAAAAAAAAAGATGAAAGTCACGCTTCTGAACAAATGCTATATATTTTGTTGCCCTCAGAGACTTTTATTGTTGCGAGAGAGTTATGTTTGATATAACAATTATTTCAGAGAAAAGCTAAAATAACTGAACAGTCTGTTTTGGATTAATTGTTTCCATGAGCAATTTTCACTTTTCTCACGTATAAAATGCTGTAATCCAAAAGAAATCCTAAATATTTCAATCCCTAAGGTACCATGAATCCAGATTGTGGTAAAATGAAAGACTAAAAGGGTGGAAAAGTTCTTACAAATCAATAAAAGGGAAACATGTGTCTTTAAAAGTAATTAATAATTTTCTAAATAATTCAAAAGAGCATGTAAAAATAGTATAAACAAGGTTTACTGATGTGAAAAGGGAGTTTCTTTATGATTGTTTATTATTTATGAAATTATTTTTGTCTTACCTCTTCTTGAGCACAGCTGACCATACCGCCACCACTAAACTTAACATAATCGACATCATTTGTTGTGGCCAACTGTTGTTTTTAGCAATGTCCATCAAATTAGGACCAAATTTGTCGAATTGATATTTTTTTCGAGGTAATTTGGCCCCAAAGTGGTCAATTACTGACCTCCTCTTCCTCTTCAACGAACTTTCAAACAGGTGGCCAAAAACCTGACAATTTGTGGCATCATGATCTTCAGAGACCTAAGATTACCTGGTACCATCAGTACTGAACTCAAGTCATTATTTTCAACTTGCAAATATTTTCTATGATCGGATATATCTGTGCATTCCTTTAAATTGTGGTAAACAGTACTGATTCCTCCACAAATGCATTTATTTTCCCTTCTTCCAAATCTTTGAAAATATACAGGGAATCTCCCATGACCTGATATAATTTGGATTACCAGTGCAAGGTATTATCTATGTCTTACTGTGAAGAAATAACTCAAAGGTCATGTGGATCAATATTCGGACAAAAATTATATATATCAAAATTTAGACTAATTTATTGAAAAAATATCTAAATATCTTAAATGAAATATATAAAAACTATTAAAAATAAATGTATTTGCCTTTTGAGACTAACTTTTAAATGCATTTAACTATTTATATAAAATTTGTTATTCGTTTTTATTAATAGAATTATAAATATGCATGAAATTTTAAATCCAATATGTGAGTGGTTTGACTTCATTACTATTATTTGACTATTTATTTGAGCATTTGAACGCAATATTGACTCAGAAATCATTACTTTGCTGTCTTTATATTAGCGATGAATTGACTTGCATAAATGATGATGAATTGACCAATGAATTGAGATAGAGAAAGAATTCACAAAATAAATTGCTATAGACTGTCATTTCAAACCTAAAGCAAAAAAAAATATTATACCAAAAAAACACTATTAAATCAACAGTTAAAAATTTAAGACATATCAAACAAAACTAAACAAAATAATACTTTAAATTTTAATGGGGAAAACGTCTATTTTGTATAAAATATAAGCCAAATCCGAGTTTGAGACAGTTGGCATTCTTGTATTTTGTACAAAATTTAATTATATTTTTGACTTCTTGTTTCTTCAAATCAGCGCCAGAATTATTTTTTTTATTCTGCCGATGTCTTGAATAGAATACACGTAACATTTTTTTCAACATAAGTATCATTTTGTATCACCATTTGCTCTTAAATGTTAACATAACTTCATAAGAATGCAAAAAGAAGAAAAAAAAGTATAGACAGGTATTTTAGAAGTTTGTAAGAAATGCATATTCGTCCTAGATTAATAAAGAACATTAATTATCTAAAATCTTTGCAGGGGGATAGAAAATTATCTTTATAGTCATCCTAATCTTTATGTTTCCAACGTCTTTAAGTGAATTTTTCTAGATTATAAGTTAGAAATTAATATAGAAAATAATAAAATAAAGAGGTTTCAACACTTTTGTCTTACATTTTCCAATTAGCTATATTTGTTTTTGACAAAGTACAAAGAAAAAAATAAATAATACCCTTTGAATAACAAGACAATATATACTTCCTTGGCTTAAGAAATGGAAACACATAATCTCGTTTATTTTTCGAAATATCTGGGTTTAGAGAATATTTAAAATTTTCTCAAGATGTGATTTGAGGATTAAGTATGGATTATTTGTGGGCGACCAAACATACCATAATATTTATGTATATCTTGAATATACGAAAAGTTGAAATATCCTTTAAAATGTCCGTTTATAAAAGGACATTATAAAGGACCGTTATGCAAAAATAAGCTTATACTATAAAAGTAATATCATGTATTTGGTGTTAAAAGAGTTTTCAATAAAAAAAATCGACAAGACAGAAAGATTATTCCTGTTTTTTCTGCCTTTAATCCATTATACATATTGATGACAACTGAATATCTATTCAAATATCAAACAACTTGATCCAACTCAATTTTTCAGCTCAACTAACTATCTCCACAGATCACTGGATTCCCGAGAGGTATCTCTATTTTTCTCCACTTCCCACTATCCAACCTCAAAGAATTGTTTCATGTCTACCAGAAAACAAAAAAAAAAATGCAAACGGGATTAACCTTAACACGCTTTCTATGTATTTATTCCCCATTCTTTTATCCTTCTTTTCGGCGAATTCCTCCCAGGACAAAAGCAGTGAAGTGTCAGGATACAGGCATTCTCCGCTCTTCCCTGGATCTTCTATCAGCTTAGCATTCACCGGCTCGTCACTCAACTATGGTTGGAAGGGTCCATGTTGGGGGAAGGAAGCAATATTTCTCGGGGATGTGCTGCTTTTATGTTTACAGAAATGGATGGGGCAGTAATGGGGATAAGGGCTATTTGAGATGGCGAATATATAACAAAAGTAGTTCTACCATGATTTTTTTCAGGAGATGTTTGTTTCAGATTCGTTATTGTTTACCTTCGCCATTTAGAGGAGGTGGATGTTGTAAAAAGACAATATTCAATACTCTAAACATCAATGGAGCAAGACAAATTTGGTTAATTCTTCACATTTTGTCAGATATTTTATCAGTTTAACTTCAGCTGACGTGTCACTCGTTTGTCCTTTAAAGAATCGATATATTGGGAAGAAATTATATTTCCCGATAGTCTTATGGTGGTGTTGCTGATATATGGTGCTGATGGGAAGTAGGGTGATATGGGAGAGACAAATATATAAACAAATCATGATGGTTCATCTGTGCCTTTTCTTTTGTTATTGTTGCTGTTTCTAATGGCATTGCCGTGGACAAGCTAGTTGTTGCAGTCAGTAATTTTAAGCAGAGAGTGCATCTCATGTTTTTAAGTAGCACCAATTAGGGCCAAGAGTACATCTTAGCTACTCACACATCACATTTACTTGCTCAGCCCCCTTTTTACAAGGGGGAATATTAACATTTCTTACAGAAGAACTACCATGACAGAACAGGAAATCGAACCCAGGATGACCAAATCATGGGGAAGACCAGAAGTTTCAGGACTTCAGCTACTGGCACTTCTGGTTGAAGGATCCATATTAAGAGAATGAAATAATATTTCTCGGGAATTTGCTGCTTTTATATTTACAGAAATGGATGGAGTGGTGATGGGGTATAGAATATAAGGGATAGTCGAATACATAAGCAAAGTGTGGTGGCTCTGATTTGATTTTCTTCAGGTTGTTTATAATTTACCTCCGCCATTTAGAGCAGATGGACATCATAAAAAGACAAAATTCAATACTCTAAACCTCAATGAAGCAAGGCACATTTATTTAATTGTTCGCATTTTGTCAGATATTTTATCAGTTTAACTCCAGCTGACGTGTTACTCGTCTGTCCTTTAAAGAATCGATATATTGGAAAGGAAGTTATATTTCTCGAGATTCTTATGGCGGTGTTGGTGATATATGGTATTGATGGGAAGTAAGGTGATATGGGATTGGCGAATATATAAAACTATCGTGATGGTTCTTATGTACATTTTCTTTTGTTGTTGTTATTGTGTTTAATGGCACTTGCCGTGGACATGCTCGCTGACGCAGTCAGTAATTTTAAGCCAAGGGTGCGTCTCATGTTTTTAAGTAGTGCCAGTTAGGGCCAAGAATACTCATCACATTGGCTTACACAACCCCTTTTTACAAGGAGGCACATTCATATCTTAGATAAGAACATCCATGCTAGAACCGAAAATCGAACCCAGGGTGCCCAGATCATGAATAAGACCAGAAGTGCCGGGACTTCACATAATGGCACTTCTGGTTGAAGGATCTATGTTAATAGAAGGAAATAATATTTCTCGGGAATGGGCTTCTTTTATGTTTACAGAACAGGATAGGGTGGTAATGGGGAATAACGTATAAGGGATAGGCGAATATATAAGGAAATGTGGTGATTTTGCTATGATTTCATCACAGGAAATGTTTCTTTCAGGTTTCTTAAAATATACCTTCGCCATTTAGAGGAGATGGATGTTGTAAAAAGACATATTCAATACTCCAAATCTCAGGTTTCTTATTATATACCTTCGCCATTTAGAGGAGATGGATGTTGTAAAAAGACATATTCAATACTCCAAATTTCAATGAAGCAAGACACATTTGGTTAATTCTTCGCATTTTATTGGATATTTTTTTCAGTTTAACTCTAACTGGCCTGACTCTAGTCTTTCTTTCAAAGAATCGATATATTGTAAAAGAATTTATTTTTCTATGGAGTATGTTGTTTTTATGTTTGCAGAAATGAATTAGTTGTTGATGTGAATTATGACGATATGGGATAAATGAATATATAAACAAGGTATTGTGGATCTTCTGTAACTTTTCTTTTATTGTTATTGTTGTGTCCAATGACACTTGTCAAGTACAAGCTAGCAGATGCAGTCAGGAAGATTCACCTCTTGTTTTTAAGTTGTGCCAATTAAGGGCAAGAGTACGTCTTGATTACTCACGCATCAAATTCGCTTGCACAATTCCTTTTTACAAGGGGGCCCATTCTTACTTTACAGAAAGAAAAGGTGAAGAACAACCATGCCAGAACTGGGGCTCAAATCCACGACTCCCAGATCAGGGGAGAGATACACAAACCTTTGACAGGACACCGGCTCCTTTTCTTTTAGGAAGTGTTCGCTTCTGGTTCTATATCTTTACATGTCCACCATTACCTCCTTTTAGAAGAGATGCATATCTTAAAAAGATAACATTCAAAACAATAAACCACACTGAAGCTAGACGCAATATGTTAAAATTTTGGATTTTATCTTATGTTTTACAAGTTTAATAATTGCCAATATGCCTCTTAATTGACGAATTCATATATTGAGGAAAAAAGTAATGTTTCTTTTCTCGCAATATATGATGATTCGTAATGCTTACTGAAATTATTGCTAAAACTCATGATGCTTACTGATTAGATTACTACAATTCATGATGCTTACTGATTAGATTATTACAATTCATGATGCTTACTGATTAGATTACTACAAGTTATGATGCTTACTGAAATGATTACTACAAGTCATGATGCTTTCAGAAAAGATTGAGGTAGCAGTATGAATATGCATAGATCCAATAAGTAATTATATAAACAAAGAGTTGTGAAGATACTTATGTCAGTAAATGCATGTTTTAGTACTTTATTTTCTAATACGTGGCAAGAAAATGTACAAAAGTTATTTTAAACAGTAATCAAAACGATTAAGCCATTGAAACTATACTACAAATATAATAAAATGAAATGCTAAAGCTGAAATAAAATGTTGATAAGAAAAATAAGTATATTTATGTATATTATTATTATTTTGAAATTTAAATAATCGATTGAACATCTTCTATGTCTTTTCTTACTTTCTTTAAATCCTCGTTTTTAAAAAAAGGATACATTGTATAATTAAAATGTTTAATTCACAGATCTTTCTTTAAAAAAAGTGGCTATTTTCTGTTTTTACGCTATTGTACAGTTTAATTCTTTTTATCTTCAACTTCAAATTCTAAAGTCACTAAAAGGGAAATGCAAAAAATACAGGAATAGTAATTATATTTGAAATGTGTTTACTGACTCAGTCATAAGGAATTAATTAACGGTGTTGGATTTTGAGCTGAGAAACAAAGCTTTAACATTATTATATTCTTAATTAAATTTCCTATTCCTATAAAACTTTTTCCTATTAATTTAAAATATTTTTTTGATGAATCATAATTTCTTATTTTTTAAAGTGAATGAATTATTTGAAAAACTAATGGATAACTATGTCAATAACTAAATAGTAAAGTATGTGTGTTTGGGGGTGGGGAGTATGTTTGTTTGTGTGTGCGTATGCGTGTGTGTAATTAAATTTTAAATTTTCCGAATAGGCAAAAACGTGTCCGAGAAGGGGGAAGAACCCATCGATTTTCTAAATATCGAAGTATGCATGATCTGATACTCACGTGTTTGTTTAAAATTGATTTAAACATGTTTTTCCATGAAAAAAATCTCGGGAATAAATTTTAGAACTCAATTGATTCTGAGATGATGAAAAATTCCGCCTTTCTAAATGTTTGTAAATGTAAAATAAGAGTAATTTGAAGGCATGATAATGTTGCGTTGGAATGATACCACGTGACTTAAAAAAAGAATATTTTCACATAGTAGCATAAACAATAGCATATTTAAATTTTTTTAATTAAGATTTTACTTAACTTAAATCAGATCTTTAAATTATGTTGCTGTTTAATTTACATTAGATTCTGAGACCTTTAGATTGCTTTGATTTTACAACTGTCCCTGAAAATCTAATCTGGATTTTTCCTTTTAGTTGCACAGGAAAAGAAAACAACTCGAATGAAAGTAAACATGCCTTAATTGCGCCTTTTTCAGAAAAACAAAGCTATCTCCGGACAGCGATTGGCAACAGTGAATGCGCATTATCGCATTAACTGTATCCGCCTGGAGGCCGTTAAGGGTGTACTAAAAGTAGCCAGGTAGAAATGGTTTCGTCGTACTTCATTTCTTTTCTGTGATAACTCAGCGGAAAATGTTTCTTTGTCTCCGCTTATTTTTCCCAACATATTTATTCTTTCTTCTCTTCTTATTTCTTCCCACAATAAATTTTTCCTTTGTTATTTATTTCGCTTATGACAGCAAATGGGTGTTCCCTTTTCTACGTCCATTGCAAAAAATGAGCTTCTTTTTATTAAATGAAAGCTCCCCATTGCGTGCAATTTCGTTTTTGCTAACGATTTATTGATTTTTTTTTCGAATCAGTACTTATGAATAATTAGTGAATAAGAATTTTTTTCTTCATTTAAATATATATATTAAGCAAATTTAGTTTATTACGATTTTTCCTATAATGTTATATATTTTTAAATGTCAGATTATTGAAATGGAAATCTATAATATGCATTTAGTAATATTAGATATAAACTATTTTAAGTAAAAAAATAAGTCATCAATTTTGATTATGTAAGATTACCCAACTTCTATTTTTCCGTCTTTAGGAATTCTTTTATTGGAACTTTGGTTGTTTCAAGTACCATACAATAAAATTCCTTCAGTTTATATTTCTGAATTTTATATTTTCCAGGATTTACAACAAGCTTACGCGTTCAGTGGGAAAAAATTGGTTGAAATTAGCCAATTGGTCGAATTGGTAATTTTGATTGGGCCTTAACCAATCAAAATTGCTTCGAATAATACTGACGTCATCTGACAAATTTAGATTATAACGATTTTTCCTATAATGTTATATATTTTTAAATGTAAGATTATTTAAATGGAAATCGATTAATTGCATTTAGTAATATTAAATGTAAACTATTTTAAGTATAAAAATCAGTCATTTGTTTTGATTACGTAAGGTTATTCAACTTCTATTTTTCCATCTTTAGGGATTCTTTTAATGGAGCTTTGATTGTCTCAAGTACCATATATCCTAGTAAAATTTCTCCGTCTTTTTTTCTTGTGTAGTTCCATTTGTACTTTTAGAAGGTTGACCCCCTGTTATACGTCTAGGCCTGAATGGTCTTTTTAAATCTAACTCAATCGTGGACGTTGACTATTCCAATCATGGTGATTGTGTTGGAAATAATGAAGGAGATGATATTGTTCTAGATTATTATATTATTTACATATTCACAGCAGATTAAAGTAAAATAAAACATGAAAAGAAAAACAAGTTAGTCTCCCGTCCGTGGCGAATCGCACTGCCCTCCTCCTTCGTTCGTCCTTCCTCTGTCCCCTCGCTTCTTCCTGGGACCTCACGTGGTCCCCCCCCCTTTAGTCCCACGTGACCTTTTGCCTCCGGGCAGGCTTATTATCTTCCTCGTTGGGAGTGGAGAGGCGGGTCTTTCAGTCCTTCAATTTATTTTCTGAATTTTATATTTTTAGCATTTACTCCATGTCTAAGCTTTAAGTGTAAAAAAAAATTGCCTGAAATTATTAAATCAAAATTGTTTCAAATAACAATGACGTCATCTGACCCAAGAAGTGAAATAATTTCAGAAATATACATGAATTTGAAAAACAAATAGAATACAAAGTCTAAGAATTAACAACAAAAATCCATTCTGGGTATTATATTTCAATAAAAATAAATCAATATTAATGTATATCTGCAATAAATGTTGATTATTGTTGTTAATGTAATATTGGTTATTGTATTTTTTAGTTTTTAAGGCAGGAAAATATGTATTGCATTTATATATATTCACATTTGCATAGCATAAACGATACATGAATTGAAAGAACATTTTGAACAATATTTTAGATACATCTTCAAAACAATAAAAAGGCTGAAGTGTCAAAGTTTTTTTATATCAATAATAAATTTGATAAAGTTATTTATATGAGGTAAATACTAAAATAAAGGGAATATGGCAGAAACACTGTTTTCTTCTTAGCAATAAACAATAAATAGTACTTGGAATGATATTGAAAATCGCCAGCTGTAGACAGACTAAGAAAGAAGTAGAAAACAACTAAAAAAGCAGGAGCAACAGAAAGCAAAACATTTTATTTTACTTCGCGAAATTTCTACTTCAAACACCATGCCACATTACAGATTGCAGATAGTACCTAGAACCAAAGTACGCACCGCTCAGAAAAGAATCTGTCTAACATCAATCTGGGTTATACACACCGCAGTCCAGCTGTAGACAGACTAAGAAAGAAGTAGAAAACAACCAAAAAAGCAGGAGCAACAGAAAGCAAAACATTTTATTTTACTTCGCGAAATTTCTACTTCAAACACCATGCCACTTTACAGATTGCAGATAGTACCTAGAACCAAAGTACGCACCATTCAGAAAAGAATCTGTCGAACATCAATCTGAGGTATACACACCGCAGTCCAGTGGTAGGCATACTAAGAAAGAAGTATAAAAACAACCAATAACAACAGGGAAGCTACCGAAAAAAAATATTTTATTGCACTTCTCTAATTTTCTATTTCAAACGCTATGACAATTCGTAAATTAGTATCTAGAAAGAATGTACACGAATCTGTCGAACGTTAAGTCTCAGGTAGACACTCCACAGTCCATCGGTAGATAGACTAAGAAAGAAGTAGAAATCTACCAATAACAACAGAGCAGTTCAAAGTCCAGTCTCAAGTAGACACACCGCAGACTAAGAAAGAAGTACAAATATACCAATAACAACAGAGCAACAAACCGAAAACAAAATATTTTTATACTTCTCGAATTTTCTACTTCAAACGCTATGACAATTCACAAATTGTAGATATTATCTAGAACGAATGTACACACCATTCAGAAACGAATCTGTTGAACTTCCAGTCTCAAGTAGACACAGCGCAGTTCAACGGTAGACAGACTAAGAAAGAAGTAGAAATCTACCAATAACTACAGAGCAGCAAACCGAAAACAAAATATTTTTATACTTCTCAAATTTTCTACTTTAAACGCTATGACAATTCACAAATTGCAGATGGTATCTAGAACCAAATTACGCAACATGTGATGACGAATCTGTTGAACCTCAAGTCTCAGGTAGACACACCGCTGTCGTTTTATTTTAACATTTAGATGAACAGTAGAAAGAAGAACATTTTACGATGCTATACGAATTTTTTACTTCATTTTCTTCTTTAAAACTATGACAATTTTCAGATTGCAGATGGTATCTAGAACCAAATTTCACGCCATGCGGAAACGAATCTGTTTAACCTTAAGGCAGCCGTATTCCCCTCTCTTTTCGAGCTCTCTGGGGATAAAGAATTTCATTTTGTAGGTACGTCTCATTTGATAATTTTACGATTCATTTGATTTTTTAAAAAAATATTTTGCTGTACCTTTTCGAATGATTCTCGAACGAAAACCTCAAAATGTTATGAAAACCTCATCTTAAACCAAAATGTTATCCCTGTGAGTGGAATGACAGTTACTGTCTCGTAGATAGTGATAGGTCTTTTATAATCACCCAGTACATATGGTGGTAATGTAATTAATGTATATGGTGGTAATGTAATTAAGAAATACACTTTATATAAAAAAGCAAATACACGAATATGTGTTGAAATAATAGGAAATCCTTACATGAAAAAATAATACTTTAAAATCGCAAATGTGACGTACAGTTTCGATTGCATGAGCATTCTCATTATCGTCTAAACTCACAAAACGTACCAAAAGTCAAAACAGCTATTATCTATAAATGGAACATACTCACAGCCTGAAATATATAGAATTGTTTGCAGTCCTACTGTGCATTAAAAAGCCGTATTTTAAAATAGAATACATGACATAAAGTTTCGATAACATGAGCATTACCATTATAGTTTCAATCCACGATACGAATCTATGAATGAAATTGCTTTTATGACAAAACAGCGACTATCCATTAATGGAAACTATGAGATAAATTGAGAATCAATAGCAATACTTATCTCATTGGCTCTAAAAGAAAAAGAATAATGAAACGAGAATTCTCCGTTTGGCTTCGGATACGAAGAAAATGTTACGTTTTAGCCAATAATCAATTCGGTAATTGATCATTTTCTTCTTGATCATAAAATGAGTAAGAATAATGATAATTTTGATAAACTCTTGGGAGTCGTGTATATTTAATATGAAATATTGATCCAAACCATGATGGCTAAATAGCTTTCGGCACGAATGCATGTATGAGAAATAATATATTTCAGAAACTAGAGAAAGTTTGGCTTCTTGTATTCTTTGACTAACGACAGTTTGAAGTTTACGTGCTCAAGTTCTTTCTTGGCGTCAGATGACAGGTTATAAATATAATATATTAATCTAAATTGATTGTTTAACAACAGTTTGTGATGTTAATTCAACTAAATATCTTAGAGATTAATCTTAAAAATACATACCTCAAAAATTAAACAATAGGATTAATTCAAACCTTTTGTCATAAACATTCTCACAAGCTAAAAATTGGATCTTTATTCATTTATCGTCTTTTCCTTAGTTTTTTAGATATGAGTTTTGTTTAAAATGAATATCGAAAGATTTCCATTAATACGAAGAATTCCTGATTAAAAAATATCATCATATAAATTAATCTTAAATTTTATATTGGCAGATGAAAGTTGTTGAAAGATTTCAAGACTATACAATTATCTTAAATTTACTTTAAAACGAAAATTATTATTCTAACTTATTTGATTTTATTTTACATAATTTATTAAAATTGGAAAGATAATTGAAACTTATATCAATTTGGTGCCATTGAAATGCCTTTTTGTGTATTTTAAGGTGGTCAGAAGAAAAAAAAGGAAAAACGATAGATTTTTAATTAAATTAAAGTCTAATTAAATTTAGACAATATTTTGCAGAAGTTTTTTTTTATCTCTCAAGAAATAAATACATGCAAAATTGGGTACCTTTTGATCGATCAGTCTGGCTTATAAAAGATTTTATGTTTATTGTTTCTTTTTTATGATATCGATCTAAATGTCTTGCAAAGTTTTGCTGAGTCTTTTTAAAAATGTATTTTTGCATGTATTACATTAGATTACATAATCGTTCTGAAATTAAAACTGTTTTTATAGTTTCACTGAAAAATATTTAACTGCATAAAGGCCTTATAACACGTCAAAATAGCGTATACAATTTCGTGGACAGTCTTCGATTTATGCCTGCAGGCAACCCGTAAAGCAAGATTTTCGTCATCGTGAACCTTTTAAAACCAGCTTGAAAATGCAGATGATAGTAACGAAAACATCATTTACAAAAGAAATTCAATCAATTATCTGAAACTTTGACAGTGACATAGTATGTCAATAATGGCGTGATTTACGCCAACTAAGTAGGAGCAACGAATGAGAGATAAATATGCCATAAAGCACACCTACGTTTTTAGTTTTACCAGACAGCAATGGCCGTTTGTCCACGAAAGTGTAGACGGTATTTCGTCGTGTGAATAAGGCCTTAAAAGTCTTCCACAGTTGAAAGCTAAAGGACCAAGATATTGTTTATTATATGTGGAGTTTGCGGGACAAATACAAAAAACGAAGCTACATTGCTGCAAAATACTAAAAATATGCGAATCAAATATTTACATTCTTTAATAGCTGTGTGATGTTACAGAACTGCCTCTGTTAAAAAGATCATGTACATAATCATCAAAACTTAACAGAGAAACATATTATTGTGAATAATTCTCATGCAAGAACGATTTATGAAAACGTTCATTAAATATTCGTAACACAAACTACAAATTCACAGCGAATTAATTCTATTTAATCCACAGCAAAGCTATCGAATACATATCGAAGAAAGAAAAAACGCTCTATTAAGCTAACAAATCAACATAGCTCATTGTCTGAAAGGATCTGATTCTTCTCCTTAAGGCGACCCTTTTAAATACCACTTCCACTGAAGTAGGCGGGGCAACCACGATAACCTCTCGCTCGTTCCTGACAATTCTGGCAATTTCTTTCACATTCTATAAGAACAATTTTTTTATTTCTTAGCTTTTACTGCACATTTTATCGTGTAGCAAAACCCGTTAGTGACCTTATTACGTCACCAACACATCTACATCGCCAAATTAGTCAAATGTGGTTATCTTCTGTTTCCAAAACGATCTTTTCTCGCTGACGTAGGATTACAATTAATTTTATAAAATTAAACTATTTATAAATATTTACACAAAAATTCATACATACTTACAATATTTACATCCAATTCACACAAAATTCATGCATACAATATTTACATCTAATTTACCCAAAATTCATACATACAATATTTATATCCAATTTACACAAAATTCATATATTCTTTCAATATTTACATCCAGTTTGCACAAAATTCCATACATATTAACAATATTTACATCCAGTTTACACAAAAATTCAGACATACTTTCAAGATTTACATCGAGTTTGCACAAAAATTCATATATAATAACAATATCTGCATCCAATTTACACAAAATTCTTAAATACTTACAATATTTACATCCAATGTACACAAAATTCATGCATACTTACATCCAATTTACACAAAATTCATACATACTCACAATATTTACATACAGTTTACACAAAAATGCATGCATGCTTACAATAATATTTACATCCATTTTCCCCAAAATTCATAACAATATAGAATAACACGGCTTTACTAAAAGACAATTTGACAAAATAATGGATATGAAATTATATCGACAATATTTTCAACGAACCAACTGGTAGCTAGATGCGACTAGTAATTAAATAAATAATATATTTTCGTATTTTCAAATTTCTTGCATTTAAATTTTATTTAATCCAGTATAAATCTTTTTCCATTTTTTTCAGAATACCTTTTTTCTATTTTTGATTTTTGGAACTTGTTAGAAATAAGTATAATCGGGAATAGGTGAAAATTTACTATGCATTACTAATAGAAATTATTCAGCAAAACTGACAGAAACACAATTAAAAACATGGTTTCAGAATATTTCAGAAATATATGGAACAAAAGAGCCCCTTTTCACACAAAGAGCGTCCGTCAAACAGCACTCGACCCTTTTACCATTCGAATACCCCAATGCTCCGTCAGCAAGATTCTTTCGTGAAAAACAATGGAACAAAGACAAAAAAAACGTTTTAGTGTCAGAAAAAAACGCATCCATTTTTCTGTCTCTGCACGTATATTTATATAGCCATCCATTTGAAACCATTTTCTTAAAAATAATAGAAATGCCAACCTAAGGACTTTTTAAGATATCTTCAAACCAGAGGCTTCAAGAAATTCTACCATTCCTTTTAATTCTTCGAGAACTAGGCTATGAGTTTTCAACAACTAACAACGGGTAAATGAATTCTTACTTTCTAAATGACTTTTTTCCAATTCTTCCTTTTTCCTTTCCTTTTTTTTCCATCGAAAGAAGAGTTTTCTAAAGAAACGGATTTTTCTCACATTTTTTTTATTTCTTTTGTAGAATATTTTAAGAAAGGGTTCAACTGTTGCTAAAATTCCACTCAAATCTTAATTGATTCTTAAATCTTGCAGTAACACTTCTTTTTACCCCTCTGAACGATTTAGATATATAAGATACAATTGTCGGTTTCTTTTTCTGTTTTGTTCTATTTTCTTTATAGGAAGACTTAGAAGGTTCGTAGAAAGTTTCTATCTGTCTGATGTAGGTAAAAGTCGAGAAATATTTTAATTGTTTCAGGTTTGATTCGATAAATATATTTGATAAAGAAGTCACAACACTCTGCCCTTTTATAAATTTAAACATATTTCTAAACGTATAAATATACGACAACAGATTACTCTCTTCCACATAAAATTCATATGGCAGATTTTGTGTGTAATTTAATAATATATGATTAAGATATATAAAATTTATAAACTAATTATCATCAATTTTGGAATATTGTGGTTTTCTGATACAAATAAACATATAATTATCATGTGAGGAATTCGTCATAAAATTATATGCAGATCTGCAATTTTGATGTAACAATTTTTTACGTAAATCCATCTTCCTATATTCTTGAAAATCTATTTGCTTGTACATGAAGACAATTTTATATGATATACTAAGATATGAATGACACAAAAAAATACCATTAACTTCATGTACAAACAAATAGATCCGGCCATAGATTTAAAAAATATCATTCGAATGTGTGTAAAATAACAATAACCTTTCCATTCATGTTATATGCCAATAATTTGATATAATTTACAACAGATATATCAAATTATTGACATAATATATTAATACAATAGCGATAAAATAATCTATTGTATTTTATTTGCCAAAATTTTGTAGGACGTGGGATTTTGTGTAGAAAGCAGATTTTCTTTATAATATTTCATGACAGATTTTATACAGATCTAATGGAATTAAGATTTAATTCTTTGAGATGGAAGTTTAACATTTTTGTATTTTAAATGGATTAGGCTCACCTTTTAAAAAATTGCTGCAAAAATAATACTTTCACTTTCGATTCCTACAATTAATTCACATTCTCCTTATTTATATATTTATTTATATATTTTGTTCAAATACTCAATCATTAATAAAATAGATTTTGTTACTCCACTCAAGTTAAAATAGATTTATGAACTGGTAGTTAAAGACACTTGAAAATAATACAGTTTTTTTTTCAGATATTAATTAAATTTAATTTAGGTTTAATAATTTAGATAGAGTTTTAGCAGTTTGTTTTGAATATTGAAATCAACAGACAGTATCTCAATCGGCAAAATGCAAGGGTTTCAGTATATTTCATTTTAAGGCGAAATATGCAAGTTCAATTCCTGCAAAAATCTATAATTCTTTGACTAATTATTCATAATAATTGTATTTTTTAATAAAAAGTAACTAAAATAATTCATTTTTTTCTTTTTGGCCTAAGTAGTAATTGACTTTATTTCTTTATATATTACTTGTTATCTTTACTTATTTCTTTATATATATTACTTATATACTTAAAGCTGATTAACAGAATTGGTTAAAAATGTATTCGAATCCACATTGATTGATTCAATAGCAATGTCATAACTTCAAGTGCTTATTATTTGCTAATTACCTTGGTCGAATTTATACGATTTATAAACGTAATTATTTTACAGTGGTTATTAAAAATTTAATAGATAACAATTATTTTAGTTTCAGGAGATCTTGACACATTTTATTATCCTAATTTGCTTCGCTTCTTTTTTAAAAAATTTTATGCTCAAAGAGTAATCATCCAACGTTGCCCCATTTTGTGCCATGACAAAATGTATGGAATTATCTTAATGTCTAATACTGAAAAAGGCCGTCATCCGATTCTCATTGTCACCTCTTAAATAGAGAAACGGTTATCCGCATTGTCACCTAATGGTGGCACAAACCATCATCTGACACTAACAGTAGCCTAAAAGTGAGAGAAACCGTCATTCGACACTCATTATCACCTAAAACAGAGAGAAACCGTCATTTGAATCTCATTGTCCCTTAAGAGAGAGAAACCATCATCTGATTGTCATTGTCGCCAAATAGAGATATAAATTGTCAACCAAATCTCCTTGTCACCTAGTAGTGAGAGAAACCATCACCCGACTCTTATTGCCTTCTGGAAGTTAGAGAATCCGTTATCCGATTCTCATTGCCTTCTAAAAGTGAGAGAAACCGTCATCCGATCCTCAAT
>JAOUZG010046976.1:778407-816872 GCA_026289955.1 Argiope argentata
TTATTGTATGAAATATTAGTTATATCATAAAGATAGAAATTATGTACTGACTATTTAAGATGTTGCACGTTGATAAAAAAATGATGGAAAGCAAAAAGTGGTTTTTTAAAATAATTATGAAGGTAAAAGAAATCTTAAAATTGATTTAAGTTAAATTTATGTAAATTTTAGTTATAGATCAATTTATAGTACATATTTAACTTTTATAAGTATATTTATAACCTAAAATACATTTAATTCATTAATACCACTATGCAAATGCATGTATATTATATATATATATATATATTATTAATAATAATAAACTTATAATACATTGTTAATTTTTATAAATGTATTCCTTTTTAAATACTTTGTTGGAAAATTATTTTTCATAATATCCAGTTTATAATTTTGAAACATTTTTTACATTAATCTTATTTTTCTTAGTTTTCTTTCTTCTAAAATCATTTATTTTTATATATTTTTTGATAATTTTCTTTTTCCTTTTATCTCTAAAAAATATTGTTTTCAATACCAAATGGTTTAAAGATTTTTTGCCCTAACAGTGTTAAATAGAACTATTTTGTATTTTCTGGTTTATTAAATGTTTTTAATTTATATATTTTAATTATATATATAGGGACTTATTTGAACAAGGAGGGTTTTAAGATAAGTTCAGGAATGAATAAAAAATAACAATCAGTATAAAAATTAAGTAAAATAAAATTGCTTGAACTTTATAATGATGGAATATTTTATCTTTTCATAAAAAATCTTTTCTAATCTAAAAAATATTTTCATAAAAATCCTTCTCAAGATTTCTGTGATTCATCAAATGGAATAATGGACTGTGATTAAGCGTATACCATTATCCTTTCAAAATTACTTGATTTGAATATAATTTTATTTAGGGCTTATTTTTTTGTAAACAAGAAAAAAACCTAATAAGTAAATTGAATTTTTTTTCAAGATTTTTGAAATCGCCATAAAAATTATAGCAAATTTTCTATTAATTATCTATATAGCTATACCTAAACAGAAAAAAAACATTCCAATATTGTTAATTGCCTAGAAATTTTTTAAAGCAGTATTACTCTGATTATATATATTACTTTGATAAAAGCCTCAGAGAATAATTTCCAGGATCACTTTACCAAGCAGCCTTAAACAACAAAAATCCATCTCTCGACTCCGCCAAAAATTTTCCACTAAACCTCCAATAATGATTCATTAGGCGCGGCACGCCAAAACTTCCCATGCATCGAGAATTCAGTTGTGAAATTACGAATCTATTAGCGCGAATATTGTTCTGACGGCATTATAATTTATTTTGGAAGGCTGTCTGTGCCTCAGTTCTCGCGGGAACTCTTCAGGTTCTGATAAGTTTGATTATGCTCGAAAGTTGATTACCTCTGGGTTTCAACGGAAACGCTGAGCGAAATTTTGTGTGATATTTTCTCCCAAAGTGGTAAAAGTTTTGTAGAAGAAGAATTCAAAACTGGAGGAATAGAAGATGAATTATAAATTATGTTGACTGACATCTTAGGATTTCAGTCAACATATTCTGTTTATGCTTAGGATTTATGTGAGTAAACAGTATTAATTTGAAAGTTTTACCAATTTGCTTTACCATTTCTAAATTAACATCAAGCAAAGATTTACTGGTATTATGTTATCTCTATAGAAATATGTCATTTTCTAAATGACAATCTACCTATATAATCGAATTTTAAGAACAAGAAAATTCCGAAATTGTGAAAAACTGAATTAAATTAAATACGTTAACTAAAGTTTGAATTATAAATAACGAATAAATTTTTAGTATTCCATTAAAACTCAATGTATTAGAAATGCTATTAAAAATTTTGATTAAATAAATTACTTTTTAAAGTCCTACTCTTTATTACTTTTATTTTTTTCTATATTATTGATACATTTTTTTTACATTTTATTGCACTAATTAATAAAAATTTTCACATCTTAAAAATAATAATTTGCTTCTCGTTAGTGGTTGTTACTGTGTGAATTATCTATTTCACTATAGTACATTTGGTAAATTGAATTATATTTCTTAACTTTTCCATCATGTAAGTATATGATGGTATTATTGTTTAAAGTTTCTAAAGCCTCAAAATGCGTAGACAACAAATTGGTTATTTATCGTTTTTGAAACATCATTTTTTTCCTTTTTGGGTGATTAGAAAAAAAGGCAGAAAGTTGTCACATTTGGTGATTTATCACCATTAAAATAATTCTGAAATAGGAATTTAATTTGGAGTTTAAAGTCAGTTGCACATTTTTTATATATTTTTGCTTTTGTTTTTGTTTTAATCAGGTGGGAACATGTTGTTGTATTGGTTTGCGGTTTTAATAAACGGACAAAAATTGGTAATTGACAAAATAAATGGGTAGAATTATCGTTTTGGGGGCATCTATTTTCCGCTTTTAGGGTTATTAGAAATTGGTAAAGGTTTTTGTCACATTTGGTGACTTATCCCCCCCCCCAAAAAAAAAAGGCACGAATGTACGCCATGTGCCTGATTATCGATATATCCCCGTATGCGTCATAGTTTCAAAGCAGTTTAAATTTTTTAATGACGAATTAATTGACAAAGAATATCTTAAAAATAATAATGTTCTCACATGATAACATTAAATTTTAGTTAGCAAATTTCAATATTAAAAAATTGTCATAAAAATTGATGAAACATTCAAATAAAGGAATTTGTTGCATAGTAGTTCCTGATAAAAATTTGAGTTTCCCGCCCTTTTTATTTCAAATGTAGAATATTATTTTTGACAATCTAAACATTGAACCATGAAACTCTGATATCTGTATATTAAGGACTAAAAATTTCTTTATAATTAATTTATAAAACAGAAAAACTCCAAATACTCCAAATACGTGTAACCATTTGTATCTTAATCAGTGTTATTAAAATATCAGTCAACATAAATTATTTCATTTAGAGATTTATTCTTCAAAAAGGGAATTTTGTTGAGCAAACATATAGGTTAATTCTATTTGACCCTTTTCGCATATAAATTAACACAGCATAACTGATACCAATTTTAAAGCCATTAACTTCTAATAGAAGTTTGAGCTTTCTCTTCATAAATATTGCTCTTATTCTTCTAAAACATTAAAATAACCAATCAATATTCTTCTATAATCTGCAAATTAGTGTTCAATAAATCCAAAATATTTTGTCAAATAAAAAGAATACGTCGAAATATTATTTAACCTTCTCTGAAATCAGCGTTCCCAAACTTCCAAAATAAAACACACTGTATATGATTTGTTTTCATGGATGTATATCTGAATCAGGAGAGAAGGATTTCTCTTTCTTGCAAGAAATACCAATACCTCAATTGTTTACGAAAAGAATAAGGCACCGTTGGCTATCTGGTAATTTAATTTAGTGCGCCTCCAGCAATTTTTCTTTATCTCATACAGCTGTGCTTTTGCATTGCTTCCCAAACACACGGCAGGACAAGCAATCGCAGAATTACGGCACCAAACCATGTATTAAATGAGATAGAATTTCTTTTCTGTATTTTCTTTATCTATACTAAAATTCTTTAAAGCTGGGTGTTCGTACTTATGGTTGGAAGTTTTGTACAATATAAATCGGAAATGCGATTATGTAAAGAAATATTTTTTAATAAAAATGAAATAAATATTGCCTCGCTTGTTTTAATGGTCATTGTTGTATTTTATTTTAAAAAGACTGTAAATATTGTTATTTGTAATAAAAAATGGATTTGTTGGATTTAATCAACTTTTCATGAATTAAAAGTGTTCCATGAATCTTGAAGACTCAGCGATTTTGTTCCAGGAATAGCTGTTATTTTCTATTAATCTATCCAAATTATGCGCATTAAAAAATAAAAACTACCTTGCATTTTGTGTCCATAGTAAATTTTTGCCATTGAATAGATTGTATATTTTATTGAGATATTCACATGCTAAATATATTAAAATGGATAAAATAGTTAATAATCTTAATTTTTTAAAAGCGTAATGGCTTTCGACAATTTTTTAACTATGTGAGCACTAAAATGGAATCAAATTTGTTTGTATATTATTTTCCCTGAGAGAAATATGAATTATATTTCACTTATTTTCAACTCTTTCAATACATAATCAACTAACTATTTTGCCCTCTTCAGAAAATGAGTGTTTAAATTGTTATATATACTCTTTAAATACACTTGTTGAATTGGTGAGGACGAATATACTCTTTAAATACACTCGTTCAATTGTTGGCGGTGACGAATATTCTCTTTAAATACACTTGTTAAATTGGTGATGACGAATATACTCTTTAAATACACTCGTTCAATTGTTGGCGGTAACGAATATACTCTTTAAATACACTTGTTAAATTGTTGGTGGTGACGAATATACTTGCTAAATTGTTGGTGGTGACTAATATACTCTTTAAATAAACTTGTTAAATTGTTGGCGGTGACGAATATACTATTTAAATATGTTTGTTAAATTGTTGGCGGTGACGAATATACTCGTTCAATACACTTAATGAATTGTTGGCGGTGATGAATATACTCTTTAAATACAATTGTTAAATTGGTGATGACGAATATACTCTTTAAATACATTCGTTCAATTGTTGGCGGTGACGAATATTCTCTTTAAATACACTTGTTAAATTAGTGATGACGAATATACTCGTTCAATACACTTAATGAATTGTTGGTGGTGACGAATATTCTCTTTAAATACACTTGTTAAATTTTTGATGACGAATATTCTCTTTAAATACACTCGTTCAATTGTTGGCGGTGACGAATATACTCGTTAAATTGTTGGCGGTGGTGAATATATTCGTTAATTACACTTGTTAAATCGTTGGTGGTGACGAATAAACTTGTCAAATACAGTGTATATGTAATATAATGTTATGTTGTAATTAAATGACGTATTATTTATTTCAATAATCAGATTACTTTTTATTTATTTAAACTAAGATACCGTTTTTTCATATAAGCAAAATGGAACATAATAATTTTTTTAATTTATTATTTTAATTTGCAGTTAGAGATAGGTATTGAGCAAGCATGATACTAAAGGATCCTCATTATGTTTTTAATTGTTTGTTACGCCACTTATTGAATAGTTTTTAAGAATTATTTTTGCTAACTTGCTATTGGGATGACTTATACAACGCAACGATACATTTAAGAAAAACAATTCATACCATTGACGGGTGTGTTTTTTTTTGGTAATAAATATTAATAGTTTTTATTAATTCATTTAATTTCAACTTGGTTTCAAAATATTTTAAATAACGAAATTTCAGAATGTGTTTGAGTTTTTATTAAACTTGCAAATTATCACTACTTATAATTCGTAACGAATTATCTCTTCATATCGCAAAATGTTGTACTTTTCCATGACGTCTACACTCGACAAAGACAGTTAAGTGGTTAGTATTCATTAGGTAGAATTAAAGACGGATTTTCTATTTCTCTAATAATATTTATTTATCTATTTGATCTCCAAATAAAATAAGACGTCTGATATAATGTAATAATTAATATATACTTATTAAAACACTTTCATGGAAAAAATAGGCAAATATTTTGTTTCCAATTTACCTATCTTTGATTAAAAACGTATGTATTATGTATCTTTGACTAAGAATGTATGAATTATGTATCTGAATAAAAATGTATGTATTATGTATCTTTGACTAAAAATGTGTGTATTATGTATCTTTGACTAAGAATGTATGAATTATGTATCTGAATAAAATGTATGTATTATTTATTTTTGACTAAAATTGTATGTATTATGTATCTTTGACTAAGAATGCATGAATTATGTATCTTTGACTAAAAACACTGTATTCCTAAATCAACACTTCTTTTCTTTCAGGTAAAGGAAGCAAAATCAAGATGCTTTGGACATAAAAGTGGCATTTGATTTTCGAAATATGAGAAACATTTCTTTTCTAACCTTGTACTCTGCAATCACCTGTGCCATCAGCACGCCTTATACTTTCCACATTTCAACCTAAAATGCGTCATGCCTTCTTTCTTTATCCTTCAGTTGTCCTCTTATTGTCAGTCACTGTCAGGCACGGTGTTTTCTGCAAGGAACTGAACTAACCCTTGAAAAAAAAGTCGCACAACTACCATGACCTCATCTGTCACGTTGTATTCAAATCGCAACAAGAGGACAGCACATATAAAAATGAAATTTTAAAGCGGAAAATCAATCTTTATGTAGGGGTAGGTGATATTAGGTTAGGGTTAGTGTCGCCAACTAATAATACACCTACTCACCATAGCTCTGGTAGACAGGTCTAGCCGATTTCTTCAATTATTCTTTCTCCAATCCGAGAACTCAGTGACAGTCTTTGAGTGCCCGCCATGTTTAATTCAAGTGAAGCTTTGGCCACACCACGTTTTCCACTGCCAAAAATGCGTGCATAGCATGCATCTGATAACCCTGTGTAGTTCAGAGCAACATTCTGTAATTGCTTCCAAGTGAATACAATCATTATTTAGAAACTTTGGAGAAAATCCAACTCAACATCTAGCTTTAGCTGTTGCAAGAGAAATATAGATTAAGGTAAGTTGTTTTGACATTTCAGTTTATAGAAGTTATACTCACATAACTGAATATTATAATATTTTTAAAAATAAACTAAAATAACTAAAATTGTGTAAGATAGTTCAAAATTGTCAACAATTTAATGAGAAAAACAGTTCTACTCATATGTTTTTCTTCTGAGTGCAATGTTTGTCATGAGTTAGGAATCATTTTGTTTCTAATGGCACTTGTCATGGACAAGCCCCCGCTGATACGATCAGCAGATTCTAAGTCAAAGATGTGCGTCTCTTTGTTTTACAAGTGGTGCCATCTAAGGCCAAGAGTACGACTTAGCTACACACACGCCACAAACCCTTTTTAGGGGGTGGACTTCAATCATGCATATTCATTCATTCATTCATCTCCGATCGAAATTTAGATCTGGATCAGAGAACGATTACTTCTGACCTAGTACCCCCAGTGGTATTACTCTTGATATGAAAGACTTTGCGACCACGAGCAGATTTAACGAGCGCCAGCCGCCACACACTCGGGAAATATTTTGGCCGGTGAGCTTCAAACCCGTAACCTAAGGAGTATGAGCCCAAGGCTCTACCAACCAGGTCATCCCGGTTCCAATTAGGAATCATAAATTGACTGTTTTGACCCGCTTTAAAGGGGCACGGGAAAAACTGAATTCCTGGATCTCTACAATAGCAATTTTGCTTCTGAATGCTGGATATTTGACATGACTTATGAGTTAGGAATCATAAATTGAGTATGAAAACCCACCCTGCACCATACGGTAAAAGTTGAATAATCTGGTATCCACAGCACCAACACTTTTAGGAACTATGGTTGATTCAAGGGCCTTCCCCGGCCAATGCACAACCTTACCTGTTATTGTACCTTGGTCAATGATAGTCAGAGGTTTTCAACCATTTCTGTACCTACTGTGGTGGTGAGAACCAACCACTATACAGGAAGGTTCCCATCGCCATAATTTGAGATGACCATTCTTCATTGGGTGGTCATGAATTCGGAATATAAAAGTCAAATGAGAAGATTTGAGTGGTTGTTTGCAGCACTTTCTTCTTTTAAACATAAATAAACAACAAAAGCATCATTTTAAGCACATGCTAACAAGTATAAATTATTGTTCGTCCATTAGTATGATTCCAGTTCATAGTAGGAGTCACGATCAAATCGAGCCCCCCCCCTTTCAATACGGAAAAATTTATCTACGATAATGAATGTAGCACCCAATGATGTGTTTACTAAATAAAAGTTGATTTTCTGCAAAGAATATTTGTTAGACGGGGGACATTAACAGCTAAGCAGCATAATTCTCAACATCATTGATAGTATCAATAGGATTAGATGAATTCTCAGTGGTGATTATTGAAATAGTCTAAAATATTTTTATTTAAAGGTTCATAAATAGATCAGATATAGTTACAAGATTTTTCGGTATCTACGATAGCGAATGTTGCATTAAATGATGTATTTACTAAATGAATGTGGATTTTCTGAAAAATAATATTTTTTAGACGCAATGCATTAACATCTTAACTTTATCATTCTCAACATCATTGATAATATCACTAGGATTAGATGAATTCTCAGTGGTGATTATTGAAATAGTCTAAAATATTTTTTTATTTAGAGGTTCATAAATCGATCTGACTTAGTTACAAGCTTGGTATCTTTCGGTATCTACGATACTGAATGTAGCACCCAATGATGTATTTACTAAATGAATGTTGACTTTCTGCAAAATAATATTAGTTAGACGTGGTACGTGAATAGCTGAACATCATCATTCTCAACACCATTGATAATATCAATAGAATAAGATGAATTCCCCTTAGTTGAGTATTGAAATAGTCTAAAATAATTTTATTTAAAGGTTCATAAATTGATCAGACTTAGTTACAAGGTAATGGTATTTTTCGGTATGCAGTACCTCATACCGAATGTAGCATTCAATGATATATTTACTAAATGAATGTTGATTTTCTGCAATATAATTTTTGTTAGATGTGGTGCATTAACAGCTGAACATCATCATTCTCACCATCATTGATGCTATCAATAGTATTAGATGGATTCCAATGATGCTATTATTGAAATAGACTAAAATATTTTTATTTAAAGGTTCATAAATCTTTTAGATTTAGGGACGTAATGGTATTTTTCAATATCTACAATATTGAATGTAGCACCCAATGATTTTCTGCAAAATAATATTTTTTAGACGTGGTTTATTAACAGCTGAGCATCATCATTCTCAACATCATTGATAATATCAATAAGATTAGAAGAATTTCTCAAAGAGATTATTGAAATAGTCTAAAATATCTTTATTTAAAGGTTCATAAATTGATCAGACTTAATTACAAGGTAATGGCATTTTTTGTTATCTTTGATACCGGATGTAGCACCCAATGATGTATTTTCTGAATAAACGTTGATTTTTTGCGAAATTATCTTTGTTAGAACTGGTGCAATAACAGCTGAGATTCACCATGCTCAACAAGTTTGATAATATCATTAAGATAAGAGAAATATCTGAAAGTGATTATTGAAATAGTCTAAAATATTTTTATTTAAAGGTTCATAAATAAATCAGACTTAACAAAGGTAATGATATTTTTCAGCTTATTTATTCAGTATATTTTTCAGATTAAAATACTAATAGTTTAAAAATATTTTGCTAAATTTGACAACTAGGGGAGGTTAGTTGTAAAAATGGCATAATCTAATAATTACTGTCTCAAATAAAATATACAATATTTTAGAGATGAAATACCAAATCGATATGATACGATAAGGATTATGAACCTTATTGATGTTGGAAAATACAGTTAAATGTTAATTTTTGAGAAAATAGACATTTCACACGTTATTTGTAATGTTTGAATTTTTTTCCGAGAAACTTCTTAGAAATCTTGTTTCAATACTCATTCGTAGAAAGTTGTAATCAGTTTTATATTTTCATATAAGAAATGTAGTAAACTCGACATCAAGAATTTGGCAAATTTCTGCATTTCACACTCCCCTAAGCTTAAAAAATAAATTTTTTGGAAAAATCATTAAATTTGAAAGACATATTAAGTTCGAAAAACACTTCTGTCTGTGACAAAGATAACTCATAAATGCTTCGAACTAGACTTTTGAAATTTGGTATTCGGCCTTTATATCAAATTTGTAGATTTCTATCAAGTTTTGAGCACAATAAAGAAACGTTGAGATTTTTAATCGAATTTCTTAAAATATTGAAGAAAAGGAATTGCAATTTCTATTTATTTATAATTTATGCAATTCGATTTATTTAATAATTTTCCAAGCAATGTTTTCTGTATTCATTTTTTTATCTTTGCTTGTAATAAAGCACAATGTGTGTGTGTCTGTTGACGATGTACTGGCCAGACCGTTCGACCTACAGCTACCAAATTTGGTATATGTATACCTTGAGTACCGGGAATGTGCACATCGGAGCCCTTTTTTCCAATTTTTAATTAAAATTTGAAAATTTGAAACCTTGAGCACTTTGAAACCTTGATAGCACCAAAATTTGAAACCTTGAGTACCGGGAATGTGCACATCGGAGCCCTTTTTTCCAATTTTTAATTAAAATTTGAATTAATTAAAAAAATAAGCCAAATTATGACGTTTTTTCGCTATAACTTCCGAAAATATTACAGCACAAAATTGATTTTTGCATCAAGTTAAAGCTCAAAAAATTAGCTTTTAAATGATATTAATGTTTTGACCGACAAATTAAAACTCTATTTTTAATGAATTTTTAAACATTTAATTTAATCTTTTTTTTCAACAATTTATTTCACAAAATAAATGGATAAAAATAAAATTTTATCTTCTCGAGGATCTAAAAAAATTATCTTTTAATAAAATGTTGCCATCACATTTTCAGAAGTTCTGATTAAAAATAGTTAATTACTACCAAAAATAAAAATATAATTTTCATCACGTGATGATATGAAATGAAATAAATAGGAAATGTGATAATTTTTAAACAATAAATGCAAGGGAAAAAATTTTCTTGATCGTTTGCAATATTAAAATTAACAATTCCATTAAAGAATTAAAGTAAACAAAAATACAAAGTAAAAATATATTACAAAAGTGCGACAATTAACACTGAAAGAGAATTTTTAGAAAAGCACCAAATGATAATCTTAGATAGCACCAAGCGAGATTAATTATTTAAAAGCAAGAATTATCGTTTAAACATTAAACGATAATTCTTGCTTTTAAATAATTAATCTCGCTCTCAATGATCTGAGAGCGAGATTAATTATTTAAAAGCAAGAAATCTTAAACGAACTTTCAAAATGACATCATTTCAAAGAAATGACGAACAAAAAGCAATTGATAATAAGTAACAGTAAAATATTTTTACATTCTTTTTTTAAAAAAATTTTAAACAATAAGACATGTTTTGAATTGTTACTTTTACTTATGTGAAGAAGATATATTATGCAAATCAATGAATTCGCCTTCATGATTGTAATTTATCTTCGTAATTTTAATGAATCAAGCGAAATAAAAACGCATCTGCTTTCAACGAAGTAACGTAATATTAAAGCTATACTGATAAAATATGGTGAGCTATTTGAAAACTCATCTTCTTTCAAACAAGCATACGTATTAATTAACAATACAAAGTTTGTGAAAGCATATCAAAATATTTTTTACCCGCATACTTCGGAGACATCAAAACTTTCTAACCAAAACAATTTCATGTTCTCAAATGAGAAAAAATAAATCCACAATCATTCCAAATCAAACATATAAAAATTTCATTTACGGCAAGTGTCTGCATAAAATGAAACAAATATGAAACATGATATTTAAAACATGATATATAAAAAAATGATTGAACTCTTTAGTCGGCATTAATATTGGCGAACCGACTGGTCGTCAAAGGCGGCTAGTTGATAATGAAACGCTAAAGTCACTTTTTTGTGTAATACAGATATGAACCAAAATTTATCGAAATTTCGTTGCCAAAACAATAGAAAATTTTTTAAAAAATATTTTTGAAAATTTTTTGAATTTGAATAGGGACAAAAGTTCATTTAAGATAGCCCATTAAAATGCCCATTAACCCTTTTTTTGTCTAATTTTCCTTTTCTTCACATAATATTTTTATCTTTCTGATAGCTGATAGGTCTCCGCTATATAGATAACACATCATTTTTGTAATTGCATTTGGTAATATTTCAAATATTCATTCAATCAATCTTTACACACTTTTCTTATCCTCATAATGAACTTTAGGGTGGTTTCTGGCTATAAGATGCTTATCATTTAATGACGGGTGAAATGATTTTGTTACTTAATGGTTAAAAAAATTGATTTTTTGCTATTAAAAGAAGACAGTATTAAAGATGAATGATTCTTATACAGGCGGAAAATGTGATTTGAAGGGAAAAAATAAAAATATGTACTTAAAGTAAAAATAAAATAAATATGAAACTCTTATCCGGCACATTATAGCATGTGTATCGTTTCAATGCTGGCGTCCTGGCTTAGGGATTGCGGGTTTTCTCCGTAATTTGGCCGACCCGTGTTCCTGGTGTGGGCACGCCTGTTCTTGTTCTGTATGTGAGGTGCATGAATGCGCTCCCCTCTGAAAGGGAGGGGGTAGTTCAAGCGAATGTGACGCACGAAGTAGATAAGGCGTACTCTAGGCCCTAGTTGGCGCTACTGAAAATCAAGAGACGCTCACTTGACTTAAAATCGCTGGCTGCCGTCAGCGGGTTTGTCAATGGTAAGTGCCATTAGCAACAACAGCATCATATCATTTCAATGCATGTAAGTATATATATAAAGCGAAAAAAAGTATTTTAGTACAATACACATGAATTTTTTTTTATATTTATCGAAATTGGAGAGGAAAATTTCACTTTTATTAAAACTAATATAACTGAAAAATTTATATAGACAGAATTTTAAAATAAATGTAATACCATACTCCGCAATCAATAAACAAGGCCATTAATTTTTTTTTAAATTTCAAATTATCTTATTTTAAGATTTTCTTATTAATGATTACCTATCAGCATAAAAGAATCTTACTAATAAATATGTTACCTCTCAATCCGACGCACTGCTCTGTAAATTTATTATAGGATTTTTTTTATGCATCATGTTTGAAATATTTTATTAATAGTATTCCAGTTTATAAATTATTATGTTAAAAATTAAGGCATCAAGTTAATAAAATATGTTCGTAAGCATGTATAAAATTACATGTCGTCTAAACATAAAATATTTTAAATTCTATGAATACATTGACTATAAATCGTTAATGAATTCATTGTTATAACGTAATGCTCATCAAATATGCTGTAGAGTAGTTTAGGCAATTTTTACACTATGCACTACAGATGGTTAAATTTACTTACAGTATGCAGACTTTTTTATGTTTTTATGTTAAAAATGGTGAATAATATTTCCTAAATAATATATGATACTGAATATGAGTATTTTTAAACTTAGTGAATATAATGATAATAATAAGTTCATTATTAAAACCTTTATTAATATATAACACAAATTTAATGAAAAGTATTAGTTGAATATAGAATCAAATTGGTCAAGTCAAAAATCAATATAAAGCAGTTATATGGAAGTTTTTGTAAAGGTTAATATTGCTTGTAACACATTATTAATAGATAGTCAATTGGCACAAAAATATTTTATGCAATTTATATGAATAGAAAAAAATAGTTCTTTTCATTTTAAAAATAAGTGTCATACATATTTTATCTAATAATTCATTTTAAGCTAAATAATACTCATATATTCAAATACATTTTTGGAAAATCTTTTATTCTAATGATATAATCTAATATGAAAAATAATCACATCGCGAATTACTAATTATTATATTGTTTCATTTCAGAAAATAAAAATCCATTAAGCCTACCAAATATTATGGAGCTTTATTATAAACGATCTTTGGAAAGTTTCGATTAAATTATTCTTTTCAATCTTTTATTATTGACGTTGTTTCGTATGGCACTCATCATAGACAAATCCATAGACAATATTGATAATTTTTAGCCGAGAGAGCGTCTCTTGTATACATTAGCCCCATCTAGGGCCAATCGTGCGTATTAGTTACTCATGCGTCACATTCGCTTATACAATGCGTTTTATGGGGGGGGGCACATTCACACACCTCACAGATAGAATGCAGATGAATAACAACGATGCCCCAATCGGGACACCTAGATCAATGAGAAGATACTCTCTTTTTTATAAATTTCAATATTAAAATTGTCTATCCAATTTCCTCAAAATTGCTTTAAAAAAATTAGATAACTGATTTTCGAATCTTTAATGTGAAATGTGGCATTCGAAAATGAATAATAGTGATGATGATAATTAAGGGGAAAAATCAAGGTTTATAAAGTTGTGGGTATTCCTTTCCATTTCTTTGGATCAACCGTTCAGCGTGATTGAGAAATTAATTACTAGAATTTTCCAGAAGACACAAACAATTTTTTTGAAATCGTCTGCGAAACATAAATGGTCCAGAAGAGATATCTGTGCGTTAAGCTATCAGCGAGAAAAAAAATAAGTATATAAAGATCCCTGGGGGTGAATTAGGGATGTGATTTCCTTCGGTATTAATGAAGGATGTTACAAGAGACCTGCAAAATTATTCCCCCCAGGTTTATATTAGAAACGGAAGTGTTGTATTTAATTGAATGGCGATAAATGGTAACTCGATGAATTACCAATTATTTCGAGATTGCGTTCGTCTTTCGAAACAGCAATTATACAAATAACTCTCAATTAACTCTTAACTTTCGAGCAAGAAAAAGATACAATCATAGAAGAGTAAATAATTTAAGTATCCCAGTAATGTAAAAATTATTCTCCAAGGCTATAAACAAGATCCTTTGAGTTGCTTATAAATAAATTTTTATTTCTTGGATTTAACGACTATCAACCTAAGATTATAAATTACAATTAATTTATTTATTCTGAAAGCTCTATCTTATTTTAAAGTAAATAAATTAGCGTTAATTAGGAAGATTTTCCACATTATCTTGCAAATTTGTTATATTTTTTCATATACATTTATTTTTATAGTAAGCCAGAAAGATTTAAAGATTGGTTTATTAGATTTTAAAGGATACCAGTTCAATTATTAGTACTTACTTATTATACTTTCTAACTTCATCGCCAAATTTGAAGTCGACTCCAATGAGTTGCTAAACGGACAATTATGGCAATCCGACAATTGTGTAATCCGTTTATCTTTATCACCAAATTTAAATCTGTCTCCAATGAGTTACTAAACCGTTGGCAATCGTTGGGGTAAACGGTATAATAAACCAATTATTTGTATATGTTTGTGAGTATCTATGGTGATTCGACTTCTTAGAGTAAATTTCTTTATAAAATATAAGAATATAACCATACAGTTTCAGAAATTTTGTTATTCTTACAATTAAGATTTAACTTTAAAATTTAAAAATTTTGAAATCCACCAATTTTTTTTAAAAAATAATATTGTTTTTGTATGATTCAGAAACTAAGAAAACATATAGAACAAGGAACATAATGGTGTAATTCTTCTAAAGTACCATAAAATATGTATTTACAAAATTTGAAATAAAGAATTAATTTTTAATATAAACATTAAATCATATATACGCAAAATATTTAATTGAACTTTTTTACCAACAATTCATCCCGAAGAACCAAATAGTCAACAAATTTGGCTACTTAAAAATCTTCCTTTAGTATATTTATGCAATATCATATCATATTTGGATATTCTGTAATATTTTTAAAAACTAATTAAATTTTGGAATATTCTAATTATACCTTTTTAACTAAACACAAGATCTGTGTCAAGTCATCAGTGGTGGTACTTGTCGCCAAAGGTGGCTACTTAAAGTCATGAAAGGTTCCAAAAAGTCAGAAAATACCCCCATTCATGAAAGTCATGATATCATAAATTAAACAAACAGTCACCAAAGGTGGCTATTTAAAATTATTCTTTTATATTCAGGCATTATTATATACATATCACATTTATAAAAAAATTAAAAAGTAACTAAATTTCAGAATACAATAAACTGCTCTTTCCTTTCAATCAAATAGAAACATTATACCATGCTTTCTGTCTTCCATAAATTTCAATATTAAAACTCCAATTCCTAAAGAATCAAATAATCTCCAAAGGCGGCTAGTTAAAAATTCATTCATCACTGCCCTTAATCTTCAGGCAATATCATACCATACCTGGATACACAATATTTAAAAAAAAATACTAATTTCCAAATATTATAACCTATTCCTTTTTTTCAATCAAACACAAAAATTGCATCATGTCTTCTATTTTTTCTGACACCCATAAATTTCTTTATTAAATCTCCAATTCCCGTAGAACCAAAAAGTAACCTAAGACGGCTACTTAAACTTACTAATAAATTATCTTCAACAATTTCAAATCACATTTTGATATTTTGAAAAAAACTTTGAAATTAGAAAAGTAACTAAATTTCAGAATATAATAACCTGTTATTTCCTTTTAATCAAATAATAGCATTGTACCATGTTTTCTGTCTTCCAAAAATTTCAATATTAAAATTCCAATTCTTAAAGAATCAAATAGTCTACAAAGGTGGCTAGTTAAAGATTCTAACACCACTATCCTTTATCTTCAGGCAATGTCATACCATATTTGAATAGACAATATTTTTTAAAAAATGCTAAATTTACAAATATTATAACCTATTCCTTCTTTGTAACCAAACACAAGAATTGTGTTATGTCTTCTATTTCTTCTTACTCCCATAAATTTCCTTATCAAATCTCCGTTCCCATAAAATCAAATAGTCACATAAGACGGTTACTTAAACTTGCTGATCAATTATCTTCACCCAATATCTTATCACATTTTTACACTTAGAAAAAATTAAAAACTTTCATAGAATTTCCGAATATAATAACTTACTACTTCTTTTTAATCAAACACCTTCTTTATATTTGTCATTAAAATATGTCTTCTATTTCTCCTGTCTTACACAGTGGAAACAGTTTCCAAAGTACCAAATGAAATAAAATGAACAGTTTCCAAAGTACCAAATAGTCACCAAAGGCGACAACTTGCAAATCAATTATTTTCGAGAAATTTCATATCCTATTTGATAATTCGAAATTTTTTTTAAAAAAATCATTGATTTTCCGAATATTATAACCTACTCTTTATTTTTAATCAAACACCTTCATGTTTGACTTCGAAATATGTCTTCTATTTCTTCTATCTTCCATAAATATCCATATTAAAACTGTAGTTCCCAAAGAACCAAATAGTCACCTCAGTTGACGACTTAAACTTTCTAACCAATTATCTTCACACAATTTCTTATCGCATTTTGATAATTCGAAAAAAATAAAAACAATCATAGAATTTCTGAATAATATATTTCTAATCAAACACCAGAATTGTATCATGTCTTCTATTTCTTCTATCTCAATTCAATATTAAAACTCCAGTTCCTATAGTACCAAATAGCCACCTAAGGCAACTACTTAAACTTGTTAACCAATTATATTCACGCAATTTCATATCACATTTTGATACTTTGAAATAATTTAAAACATCTATTGAATTTCCGAATAGTATAATCATCTTCTTTCTAATCAAACACAAGAACTGTATCATGTCTACTATTTCTTCTGTCTTCCATAAATTTCAATATTAAAACTCTAGTAAAAAAACACCAAATAGTCGCCAAAGGCGGCTACTTATGCATGCTAAATAATTATATTCCTTCAATTTCACACCACATTCAGATATTTTGAAATTTTTTCTATTATTCATTGAATTTCAGAATAGTATAATTATCGACTCCTTTCTAATTAAACACCAGAGCTGTATCATATCTTCTATTTCTTCTGTCTTCCATAAATTTCAATCTTAAAACAATAATTCCAAAAAAAACCACCAAATAGTCACCAAAGGCGGCTACTTGAACTTGCTAAACAATTATCTTCACTCAATTTCATATCACATTCTGATATTTTGAATTTTTTTTATTAGTCATTGAATTTCAGAATAGTATAATCATCCTCTTCTTTCTAATCAAACACAAGAATTGTATCATATCTTCTATTTTTCTATCTTCCATAAATTTCAATTTTAAAACAATAATTCTAAAAATACCTTACCAAATAGTCGCCAAAGGCGGCTTCTTAGACTTCCTAAACAATTATCTTCACTCAATTTCATATTACATTCTGAAATTTTAAATTTTTTAAATTAATCATTGAATTTCTGAATAGTATAATCATCTTCTCCTTTCTAATCAAAACAAAAATTGTATCATATCTTCTATTTCTTCTGTCTTCCATAAATTTCAATATTAAAGTTCCTCTTCAGATTTCCTCGATCTCCATTAAACCGCCCTATTACACCGAGCATCTGCCAGCACAAGATCCGGGATCTTAATGCGAAAATAATGCATCCGAAGATGAATAATGGAGAAGATGAGAAGGAAAGGAGAAAATTACGATTTATAAAGTTGTCAACATTCCTTTCCGTTTCTTGGGGCGAAAGTTGAAGACGATTACGGAAGTAATTACTGGAGTTGTGTCGGAAGACACAGGCGAATCTTTTGAAGTTGTTTGTGAAACGGAAATGGCCCGGAAGAGATCTTGGCACAACAAGCAATCAGTGAGGACGAAAAAAATAAGATGAAATTCTCTAGGGGTGGATTAGGGATGTGTTTTCTGTTTGTACTAATGCAGAATCTTGTAAGAAAGTTGTAGAATTGTCTCTAATTTTATGCTTAGAATAGCTCTGTTGTATGTAGGAGATTGCTGGTAAATATTTGCAGTCGTAATTGCCGTTTATTTAATGACTCTATAAATCTCTGGAATAATGAATTAGGGATTTGTTTTCTGTTTTTATTATATAAGAATTTCGTAAGAAAGTTGTAGAAATACATCTCCAATTTTATATTTAGAAAAGCATTGTTGTATGCAAGAATTTTCTGATAAATAATTGCAGGTATAACTCTTGTTTATTTAATGGTCCTATAAATCTCTGGAATAATTATCTGGATCATTGGATTAAGTTTGTTTGTTTTTCTTGTTATGATTCAGAACCTTATAAGATAGTTGTAGAAATGTCTCCAATTTTGTACTTAGAATGACGCTAGAATATTGCGGATAAATTTTTGAAGTCTTAATTATCATTTTAATGACTGTATGGATATCTGAATGATTGTATGAATTAGGGATGTGATTTCTGTTTTTATTAAACAGGAATTTGTTAAGAAAATTGCAGAAATTCATCTCTAATTTTATATTTAGAAAAACATTGTTGTATGAAAGAATTTTCTGATAAATAATTGAAGGTATAATTGTTGTTTATTTAATGGTTGAATGAATCTCTACAATAATAATCTGGATAAATGGATTAAGTGTATTTTTTCTAGATGTATTGATTCAGAACCTTATAAGATAGTTGTAGAAATGTTTCCAATTTTCTACTTAGAACGGCGCTGCCATTTGCAGAATATTGCTGATAAATAATTAAAGTCGTAGTTGCCTTTATTGATGACTTTATGAATCTGGAATAATGAATTAGGGATATACTGTTTTTATTAAACAGGAATTTTATTTGAAAATTGTAGAAGTACATCTCCAGTTTTATATTTAGAAAAGCATTGTTGTATGCAACTGTTTTCTGATTAATAATTACAGTTATAATTGTTGTTTATTAATTGCTCCTATAAATCTCTGGAATATTAAACTGCATCAAAGGATTTAGTGCGTTTTTCATCTTGTAGGGATTTAGAACCTTATAAGATTGATGTAGAAATGTCTCCAATTTTATACAGAATGGCGCTGTCGTTTGCCAGATATTGCTGATAAGTATTTGCAGTTGTATATTACAGGGGATATAGTAAATATTTGTCGTCGTTATTAATGACTGTAGGAATCTCTGGGATAATAAACCATCGATGTGTTTACTTTTTTTATTAAACAGGAATTTCGTAAGAAATCTGTAGAAATACACCTTCCATTTTATATTTTGAAGAGCATTGTTGTAAGCAATAATTTTCTGATAAATAATTGCAGTTATAATTGCTGTTTATTTAATGGTTGAATGTATATCTGGAATAATAATCTGGATGAATATATTAAGTGTGTTTTTTCCATTTGTACTGATTTAGAATCTTGTAAGACATTTGTAGAAATACGTCTCCAATTTCATGCTTAGGATGGCGTTGTTGAGATAATTTGCATACGCAAGAGATAATTTGGATACAACAGCAGCACTGATAAATATTTTGTCGTAATTGTATTTTATTTATTGTCTGCAGGAATCTGTGTAGTAATTGATTAGATATATATATATATATATTTTGCTTTTATTGAATCAGAATATTGCAAGAGAGTTGTAGAAATTCGTTTACAATTTTATACTTAAAAAGGAGTGGTTGTTATGCAGGAGTTTGAAGATAATTATTTCCTTTCATAGATGCGATTTATTTAACGATTCTGTGAACCTCTGAAAGTATGGATTAGGAATGTGTTTCAAGTTAGTGCTAATGAGGAAGTTCGCAAGAAAGGTGAATAGCGTTGTTGTATCCAAAAGATTTATGATTAATAATTGAAGTCCATTTCATGTTTGTATGAATCTTTGAATTAAGATTGCTTAAAGGTGTGTTCTCTTTTTGTACTTTGAAGAATACTGTAAGAGAAATTTCAGAAATATGTTTACGATTTAATTCTCAGAAGGGAGTTGTTATTATGCAAGAGTTTGCTGATAGGTAATTGCAGTGTATTTAAGGCGACCAGGGATCTTTAAAATTGACTTTTCGCAATTTTCACCTAATCAATTTGAAATTTTACAGGCATTTAGAGTAACACTAGAGCAGATGACACACAAAATTTTAAAGCAATATATTTATTTATTTATGAGTTAAATGTCTAATATAATATAACTATTAATATAATATTATAAAAAATAGGTTAATATAATATTATAAATAACGTTAATGAAAAATGTTCCAGGTGCTCTAAATTTGTTCGAAAACGCTCCAATTTTTATTATTACTTACTCTAATCCTTTTGAAACTAAAGTTGGGATTAAACTTGAAGTTTGATGAAAATTAACCAATGTAATAACTCAAAATTACTTAAACTTCTTTTTTTAAATCAGTTTTGAGTTATTATATTCTTTAATTTTGATATATCGTACTCAAACTTCAAGATTAATCCCAACTTTTGTTTCAAAAAAATTAGAGTAAGTAATAATAAAAATTGAAGCACTTTCGAAGAAATTTGGAACGCCTGGGACATTTTTTACTAACGTTTTTTATCGCTGACACTATATTATATTAACCCCAACCCCTAACTCTTAAATAAATCAATATATTGCTTTAAAATTTTGTGTCATCTCCTATAGTGTTGCTCTTAATAACTGTAAAATATTAAATTGCTAACGTGAAAATTGCAAAAGTCACATTAATTGTCCTTGATCGCCTTAATGACTAGATGAATTTCTGATATTATGGATTTAGGATGAGTTTTCTATTCGCACTAATGCATAATCTTGTAAGAAAATAATACAATAATAAGAAATATAATATCTATACTTCTTTTATATAGAGAGAGAATAAATAAGATATACAGTTTCCCATCGTAAACTTAGAATATAGACGAAATATAGTCTGTATATTTCTTCCTTTTGTTGCTGTCATGTTATGCTTTACAACTGAAGGAGGGGGACAGTATCTTCTGAGGGTATGGATCCCTGAGCAAGCACCCGAGGGCAGAAGTCAGACTTCTTGCTTACACACGCCACAAACCCTTTTCATCGGGCTCACGTCAGCATGCATTTCATTCATTCATCCACATATTGTAATTTGGATCTGGAACAGAGAACGATCCCCTCTGACCCAGTACCACCAGTGTTATTAAGATCGACATGGATAATTTTGTGACCACGACATATTTAACGCCCATCACACAAGGAGAGGTTTCAACTAGCAAAATCGAACTTGGATCCAAAAGGATAGGATTCCAACACTCTACCAACGAGGCAGTCCCAGACTTTCACATTTCTTCTTATATATATGAGATATAGTATAGTATATAATAAGAGATATAGTTTTCATTCTTAAACTTAGAATATAGTTGCTGTATGCAAGCGTTTGATAAATATTAGCAGTAATGATTGACGTTTATTTTATGGCTATAGGAATCATTGAAAGTTTAATCTAGAATAATGGATTTTGAACTAGTTAATAAGTACTAGCTTGGATATAATGATTTTTGGTGTTCCAGATTTTAATATGAATAATAATCTGTTTATACTAAATCAGAATCTTATAAGAAACTTATAGAAATAAGTCTGCGAGTTTTATTGAAGTTAAAGCTAAAAGCCTTCTCAAAGGCCACCTCTCAGAATAAACTTCGAAAAGAATAAAAAATCACAAGGTTTGTAGATGTATTTATAGCATAAAATTGATGAGGTTGTTGGCCTAAAAACAAAGCGTGTAAAATTTGCCTTCAATTTAAAAGTATTTTGAATACGTAAATAAAAAAAGGAAATTTAAACATTCACAATATATGCACAACAAAAACTTATTTTCATGTTTTCAGAAACTTTCTGTGGTCCTAGATAAACAAACTAAAAGCTAAATCAAACATCAAAAACATAGGGTACTTACAAATTATACCGTCCAACTTTATAGCCAAATTTGAAGTAATCGCCAATGAGGTGCTAAACCGCCAATTATGGCAATCCTGCCATGATATAGTCCGTTGATCTTTATCGCCAAATTTGAATCGATCAGCAAAAAGCTATTAAACCTTTGGCATCGTGGGCGAAGACGGCATAATAAGTAAGTACCAAACATAGCTTGTTTATAACTGAAACCAACGCATGAAAACAATGTATAATGTTCAACAGAAAGTAACTAAGTTACCGAACAAAATATAAGAAAAGTAATTAGACTATTGATATTATTGATGAGAGCGTGCATATCAGTAAAAGTATTACAACACGCGATTAAACAACAATTTAAAAGAAAAAGGCAGAAAGAATATATGAACAGTACATGATAAAGCAAGTTAAAGCACATTACAGAGACTTAAGTGTTCAATCAGATATACTTCAACAGTTTCAACAAAAATGATAGCGAAATAAACAATAACTAGCCTTTGATGTAAAATCTATTTGAAGACCGTCAACAACATGGTTTCGGGTTTTCTTTAGTAAATATAAAGGGGAAATGTTTACTTTTTAATGCTGTTTTAATGCATAATGTACATGAGAGAATCACAGAGCATGGCAGACAAATTCTATACCCTTTTTATAACAAAAAAAATCACTACAAGCTTTTTATAGACAACACAAATATGAACACGGTAATATGTTTGCGATGTAACTACAATATTCTCTAAGAGAAATATTTAATCATACTTTGTAACATGTTGCTAAGATACAAAAAAAACAACAAAGGCAAAATATTTACTTTGTTAATATTCAGAGAGAAAGCGTGCTTGTTGATATTTGAAGTATGATACTATTTGAAACAGAACAGTTGATAATAAAAAAAGAAAATGAAATCTATGATCACAAATGACAAGTTATCATGTCATATTTATGTTATAATTATTTTTAATTCATTATTTCTCTTAATTAGTTTAAATCATTAAACCAGTTTAAATCGGTTTGAAACAAACAAACAACAGCTTCAAACTAAGCTTTGCAGCTCAGCCGTTTTTGAGATTAAGAAAATCATCGTTTTTCTAAACATCAACACATGCGTAATCTAGTCTTGTGATTATTTCGAACCGGTTTAAACTGGTTAATGACTTAATTAAATTAATCAAATCGTAAGAATTCAGGGAATTAATCATTTGAAATCAAATTATAATTTTAGTTGGCGATGAATCGCCAACTTTCTGCTTTGTTTTCTAAGAGCAAAAAATTGCTTCAAAAGAGATAAATCGTCAATTTGTTACCTACGTATTTTGTGGCTTTAAAATCCTCAAACCGAAAAAAATATCAAGAACATAGTTTGAGAATTATTGATATACAAACATATTTTTTTTAACTTGAAAACTTTCGATGTATTGATTTTTCGAAATTTATTTAAGGAAATACAGATTCTTCAGATTTTAAAAATTTCTAAATCCATATTCTACTAAATTTTTCTTAACAATAAACTTCAGATGAGGTGTTAACTAAAAAAAAGACTTTTTAGCCATGAAACCTTAAATATGCTGCCGTACTGGAGCAAGGGTAGTGAGGACTGCCCATGATCTGGAGTCCTGGTTCGGCCATAATTGTTATTTTTCGGTTCTGTCCGGAATACACTAAAGTGACAAAAGTAATGGGATAGCAATATGCAAATATACAGGTGGCAGTAGTATCGCAGCGAAAAAGTATAAATGCGCAGTTCCTTTTCCAGAGCTTCCATTTGTGTTCAAGTTATTCATGCGAACAGGTTTTTCGTGATTTATGGCGGCAAGACGAGGATTAACAGATTTTGAACGTGGAATGTTAGTTGGAGATAGACGCATGGGTCATTCCATTGCGGATATCGTTAGTGAATTCAACATTCCGAGAGCCACAGTATCAAGAGTGTGCCGAAAGTATGAAATTTCAGGCATCCCATCCCATCATGGACAGCGCAGTCGGCGACCACCTGCACTTAACGACCGAGACCGCCGACGTCTGTATAGAATGGTCAATGCTAATAGACACGCAACACTTCGTCAAATAACTGCAGGAATCAATGTGGGACGTACGAGGGACGTGTCCGATAGAACTGTGCGGCGAAATTTGTCTTCGTTGGGCTATGACAGCAGAAGACCGACTCCATTGCCTTTACTGACAGCACGACATCGCCTGCAGCGACTCTCCTGGGCTCGTGAGCATATCGACTGGTCCCTAGACCAGTGGAAAACCGTGGCGTGGTCAGATGAGTGACGATTTCGTTTGTTACGAGCTGATGGTAGAGTTCGAGTGTGGTGCAGACCCCACGAAGCTATGGACCCAAACTGTCAGCAAGGCACTGTTCAAGCTGGTAGTGGCTGCATAATGGTGTGGCCTGTTTTTACAGGACATGGACTTGGTCCTATGGTGCAACTGAACCGATCATTGACTGGAAATGGTTATGTTCAGCAGCTTGCAGATCACTTGCAGCCATTCCTTGACTTCACGTACCCACACAACAATGGGATTTTTATGGATGACAATGCGCCGTGTCACCGGGCCAGAACTGTTCGCGATTGGTTTGAAGAACATTCCTGACAATTCCAGCGCATGATCTGGCCACCTAGATCGCCAGGTCAGTTCGTGCCCAAACTCCTGCACCATCCACACTTTCACGATTATGGACGTCTATACAGACAGCATGGCTCAATATTCCTGCAGAGGACTTCCAACGACTTGTGGACTCCATGACACGTCGAGTTGTTGCACTTCGCCGGGCAAAAGGAGGACCGACATGATATTAACAGTCATCCCATGACTTTTGTCACTTCAGTGTACATTTGAATGTGTTTTTATGTAAAGAGGGACTGTGCAAGCGAATGTGATGCGTGAGTAACTGCTCTGTATGTGATCTATTTATGAAATGTATTGTCTACTTCTCTTAACCCTCTGTAATACTTAATGGTGCCCGGAGATTTCTAAATGTTCAATAAAAAAACCCCTCAAAAATAAAATGCTTTATTAACCCTTTAAATACCGACCTGGCCCAAACAATAGCACACATTTTATCCCAAGTTGCCGCTTTTTGTTTCAAAAGAAAGGTTCAAGCTGTAAAGCGAGAATATTTCTGTTGATAACGCGTTTTATATCCTGCTCACATCGTTTGAAACAGAAACTGGCCATCTAGGGTCGAATTTACATGGCCGTTTGGGCCGGATCATTATTCAAAGGGTTACGCTATTTTGCAAATCCCTAGATAAAAATGATTCCGTACTTGTAGTATAGGAATGTGAAGATATAAGGTAGGAGATACTAGTTTAGGTAACTTCATCTTCTTTTAAACATTGTACGAAATTGGTTATATCAGCCGTTTTGTAACTTTAAACCAAAATACGCTTCTCACTGTTTCTTATACAGTTAATTAACAAATGACTTAATGAAATTGGCTTCTGTGAATTAAACATCACATTTTTTTCTATCACCATAACATATCTTTAGATATGTAGTTAAACTACGAAAGGTCTCCTCTGATGATAATACTCATTGAACCTGCATAAAGCCATATACTTGGAAAGATTTATACACCAATTGAGACTGAAAGAGTTTTTTTTTTAAATATCAATTGAAAATTTTAACATTTCTTTTATAAATAAATATATAATTAAATGCCAAAAACATAGTTTGGCAATATTAAATAAACATAATCAGTTTTCTATTTTTGGGAAAATTTTTGCTTAAAAATCGAATAAACTGCACAAAAATATCATATAAAAAATCGTTATTTTTTCAATTAAAATGCGAAAAGATTGGCATATGAATTAGAAGAAAAAGAATTAAATACATGATTTTTTAAAAATAATTTCCTCAAATAAAATCTTAAACATTTTGTAGAAGAATACATCTTAAATATTTGAAATAAATAAACTTAATTATTTAAAAAAGAAATACCACGTAAATATACAAAAACATATCTAGATTCAAAATCAGCCCTTGAAATCTTTGAATAAATACTTAATAATAATATTAAAAGCTTAATGAAGTATTTTATAAGAATTAAGCTTTAAATAACAAGTTAAAATTACAAAATACAAAAAACATAATAATTTTGGAGAGAAAGACAAACTGTTTCCCATATCTATTATAAAGCTTAATGAAGTTTTTTATAAGAATTAAGCTTTAAATAACAAGTTAAAATTACAAAATACAAAAAACATAATAATTTTGGAGAGAAAGACAAACTGTTTCCCATATCTATTATAAAGCTTAAATATGGTGCATGTTCATATAAAGTTGCAATTTCTGAACTCATTTGATTTAATTTGAAATTCACTGATTCGTTTCGTACGTATTTCAGTTTGTTTTGGTTCTTCGAAACATCATTCTCATTCGTTCAATTTTTTTAAGTGTGTCTTATTCCATTTCAATATTTCGCAAAAAAAATGAATCTAATCTTTCAATGATTCACAGAAAAATTAGAAACAAGACAAAAAGAATTTCAATTAGAAACAAGACAAAAAGTTTGCAAATTGCCAAAAAACGCATTGAAGAAACATGCGACGCATGTCTGCTAGCCTTTCTTCCCTTATCAAGCTCCTTTTTTGGCAAAGGTTTGGTATCTTATGTATTATAGTTAACAATCTAGGGATAAGCTGAAAATCCCCAAGAAATTGTTGAAATTTAATTAACTTGGCAAAAGTCTTGTATCTTATGTGTAATAGAGGTGAGTGACCTTGATGTAACCTTTGATGAAAATCGCCAAATAAACCAGAGGCCTTAAAAATAAGAAAGTACCTTTCTTTCTTATATTCTTTTAGTGTTGCCAACTTAGAAATGTATAAGCTAGTGGATGAAGATAAATATCAATATCTTTGAAAATAAATAACCGTAATCACAATTTTATCTAGTTATTTATTCCATATTATATCCGAGAATACAGATTCATTAATTTATATATTTGCTGTTATTTCGTGGAGTTCTATTGAATGGAATCATAAACAGGAATTTTATGGAGGTGGGGTAAATGGAAACTTTCAGTTACCAGTTACTACCTTGAGCGGAATAATAGAAGCACCATCTTCTGCTCAAAAGACGGTATTCCAATTTCCTATCAAACTGAAGCACATCCTCTATTGGTAACATAAACTACTGATTCCCTTCAAAAATGAGAACATTTTCAGAAGAAAAAATAAAAGCAAGATCAAAGAGTGACGTAATTTGGAACTTTCGCACTCTTCTTCAAATGTTTACACACGGAAAACTCATCTCTTCTGGAGCTCGTTGCCCTCGATTAAATGTAGATCTTCTTTTGTTTTAGTGAGTAGCACTTTTTTTTATTATGACTTTCGTGACTTCTAGGCAATTTCTTCTTTTTTACATCATAATTTCTTTGTTAACTTGGTTTTATTTTTGTGTGCGTAGATTTTAGCTTCGCTTTTCACCATTTTGTTTTTGCCAAATATACTTCCTGGTGGCGCGTGGATTGTTTGACCAACGTAAAGTTTGGTGCAGGAATATATATTTGATTTAAGGATTGTTTATATATTTAAGAAATCATGGATTTTGGAAGAAAAAATATTATCACTCGTAAAAATAACGTGCAGTTTGACTATGTGTAAACAGACGTTTTTTTTTTTTTCAATTCTTACTATTACTTTTCTCTCTTTCTCTTTCTCTCTCTCTCTCTCTCTCTCTCTCTCTCTGTGTGTGTGTGTGTGTGTGTGTGTGTGTGTGTGTGTGTGTGTGTGTGTGTGTGTGTGTGTGTGTGTGTGTGTTATGATTTAGAGTACAAATTAAACATTAATTTTTTACAAATACCAATGTCAGTTTTCATACACAGAAAAAAGAAATGCTGAATTTGAAAAAATCAATTCTAATAATTATGCTTTAATGTAGATCCTGTCGATGATATATTTTTACTTTATAGCACTTTAGCAGAAAATATTAGGTTATTAGCGACTTAATATATTGTTTGTAATTATTAGCAGTTTCAATGATTAATCATAAAATTGTGGGTGTACCAATAAAAAAATTGAAATCTCGAACATCACTTCTTAGATATAAATTTTTGAGTACATAATTTTTACAATTGGATTATACTTTTTAAAATAATATTTTTCCAAAACAATTATTAATTAAATGTATCTTAAGAATTCTTCTATAAAAATTTTCCTAAAATATTTCACTACAAAATAAAAGTATTAAATCATCTCAAAAATCAAAATATATTTTCTCAAAATGATTTCCCAAATTGATTTTTGGTCAATTTTCTCCTTTATTGTAAAAAATATTTAAAATATTTTTAAAAAGTATTTACAGCACTATTCAATAGTATAATGAAAAATAAACTGATTTCAGTATTTCTCTAATCTTTCAAATATATTCTTTAATTTAATTATAAAAATTATTTGAAATATTTATTTGTAATATTTAATTTAAAAGTGTTATCTTTTCATTACTGCTAATTATAATACTTTGCTGTTTTAATTTTGATTTTAATTATTTTTACTTAAACCTTCAACAGGATTTATTTTTAAGTACAAGTCCTTGTTTAGTGATTTTTTTTTCGTTATTCCAATAGTTCAAGTTAAAGCCCGGAATTTTTACCCATTGTTTTTTGCTGGATTAAAAGAATGCTTTTCCAGTTCTTTTTCTTGGAATCCCATTTTAGTTAAAAGCTTCTGCTTATCTTTTTATTTAATTGAAGAAAATCTTCGCTAAGTATTATCCTTTTATGAATTAAAAATATCTTAATCATTTACTTTATAATTAATTCCCTAATAATTAATTACATAGTAAAATTAGAGTTATAAATAAATATATTAAAAAAATATTTATGACATTTCTTTGTTAAGTAGTAATTCTGCATTCTTAATATATTTATTTCTAGCTGTTTGTTTATTTTTATTTTCTATTTCTATTTATAATTAATGATTTCATTATTCTGTAAAATAAATGAATTGCTAATTTTAATATTTATGGCCTGACTAAATAAAATGGAAATATTTGAACAATGAGGGGATTTCCAAGTTACAAAATCAACTAGAAATTTTATAAAAATAAAAAGGAAAATGTATTTCACAATTATTATTTTTTTACAGTTAAAGAATATTACAGTTTTAAAAGCTCGAAATATAACTCAATTACTTTTATTAAAATCTTTAACATTGAAACAAGCTTTATAAGAAGTTATCTAAAGCTATTATTTAGAAGTTATCTAAGGATATTATTTAGAAATTATTTACAAATTTTCATGATTATTTGAGTTATGTAATAAACGCTTTTTCCTTACTGATTTATAATGTTGCATATAAGAACTATATATTGAAAGATTTAATAAAAATATTGAATATTAATACTTTTTAAGTTATTTCTTCCCATTGTCGAAACAAACATAACACTAACATCGATTTTTTTAACGAATTTTTTTCAGTAATTTTTTATGTTGTTGTTATTAAAATTTGGTACTTACTGATTAAACCGTCCAACTTTATCTCCAAATTTGAAGTCATCGCCAATGAATTGAAAAACCGCCAATTATGACAATCCGGAAATAGTGTAATCTGTTGATCTTTATCGCCAAATTTAAACCGTCGCTAAAATGTTATTAAACCGTTGGCGATAGTTGGCGAAGACGGTATAATACGTAAGTACTTAAAACTTACTACGCAATGATTGCAATAGGTTTTTGAAATGGGTTTAACATCATTACATAAAATGAATAAATTTATGAAAATAATTGTCTATTATGCGTAGGTTTAAAGCCCTATTCAGTATGCACAAATTCATGAAAACGTACAAATTTGACATTTCACAAACGTTCAATATACTAGCTTTCAATCATCTAAAAGTAGGCCATCATTAAACCAATTATTGATATATGTCAATCAAGCACACTTCAATGAAAAAATGTATTGTAAATGAAACATTTACAAAACATTTTCGGCCCTGAATTGGTTTCGTTAAGTTATATTAACGTCTCGTTGGAAAGTAACACTATGTCTGTTTTGGGACAGACATCGTAATTGTGAACCACAGTCAGATGACGAGGCCGACATCTGAGCTGGCAAATCCCTTTCCATATCATACCACACTAGCTGGAGAACGTTTGACCCTGACTTATTTAACGGGTCTCCTTACACGACGTTCTTTGGTGAAATCGGGTCTCCAACCGGAAACCTTATGGATAAATATAAAGTAATACATTAACTATTGAAAATGTGAACAAGATAGAGTAGATAGATAGATTTTGAATTAATAGTAGTATTTGAAAAAAAATGAAGCTCAACTTTCGTGGCGCCATCTATTTGTTTGAAACCGAACTGTTCACATACAAAATATTATTAACTTCCTTTATTGGATTTTTAATGAAATAATATTTGAAAAAAACTGTATCAAAATCATGTTTCATCCACTACAAGTTTAAAAAATGATTTAGAACATGAGTCATTGGATAAAAAGTATTTTATTAATGAATGAAATTATAAACAAAGTATATATATAGGAAAAATATGAACTAATATTAGAAATTGAAAAATAAGGTTAATAATTTTTTCTAATTTTAGATACAATGCAAAAAGTATTAAGAATAAATTGACATTATTTGCAATAAATACTTCATAAAATTTTAATAATGAATTGTCTCATCTAATTTCTGCCAACATTGTAAATGGAATAATATTACATGCGAGATAACTTTTCAGTTCACCAGTAACAATATACAAAATTTTTCTTGTGACTTCTATATCCTGCAAGTAGCAAATGAGGCAACTATTTTTGTCCCGTCAACTTGACGCGAATCCCCCGTTCAATATTGCTACTGATTTTCCTCTCAAATGACGACGCTCTCAGGAAGAAAATAAACAAGGAGCTCAAACAGAAGAGCAATTCAGGAGTTTCAAAAGCTTCTGCAAATGTTTACAGAACGAAACTCATCTTTTCCTCTTCATGCTCGTGGCCATCGATTAAATATAGAAGAGATGCTTTGTTCTAGAAGCGCCATTTTTTCTCCTTCTTTTACATTTCACACAACTTTCTTTCTGTTTTTTTTCTCTTCGTTATATTTCTTATCTAAGAATTTTATTCTTGTTGTTTGATTTTTACGTGCGCGCTGTTGCTTCGAGAAGTGTTTGCCGAACGAAATATTTCGTGCCGAAACCACTGTTTGATTTTGTCTTTGGCGATAAGGGATAAGAATTCTCAGTTTTTGTGGGAAAGAATCCCTGTCACGCAATGTAAATAAGTTTACAATACATGTTCTGAAGAAGAAAAAAAATAATAAAATTAATTTCTCTTGCGTGTCTCACCACGAATGTGATTCTCCATAGCTGTTTATTTAAGGATGGGAAATTCATTAAGAATTTTTTTTTAAATGTTCAAACACAGCTGTGGATTTCGAAAACTTTAGATATGTTTCATTGGGGTCAAAGTCATAACTGTTAAGTCTGAAGAAATTAATTACAAACTATCTCAATTGATAAAATGAAGAAAAAAGAACTTTAAGACATTGTGCCTTTTAGAAGACTAAATTTTAAAAAAGCTAGAGAATATTTCAAATTCTAATCAGAAATATGTAGCCATGAACTTTCAAGCTTGATTTATCTACTTGTCTTCCTCTGTCTTGATTGGTACAGACATGTAATTTTGTATCACACTTTTTATAGAAAGTTTAACAGCCTAAATAAACTTTCACGTTAATTAAAATGGAAATGAAATCTTTTTGCTGGTGTTAATGTTTTAAAGAACCTTTTTTGTCAACACTTTTGGTAAAAGAATCCAATAAAACATTTGATTCAAAATTCTCCATATATATTAGTTTATAAATGGAAAATTCACTAAGAATTTTTTTTAAAAAAAATGTTGAAACACAGATGTGGTATTCTGTAAGATGAGATAGAATTCCTCTTTAATTGAAGCCATATATGTTAAGTCTGAAAAAATTAATTAAAAACTATCTCCATTGATAAAATGAAAAAAAAACATTAAGACATAATGTTTTTTAGAAGACTAAGTTTAAAAAATGTTATAGAATATTTTAAATTCTAATCAGAAATATGTAGCCATGAATTTCCAAGCTTGATTTATCTACTTGTCTTCCTCTATTTTGATTGCTACATACTAGTAACTTTGTATCACGCATTTTATAGAAAGATTAACAAACTTAACAAATTATCACGTTAATTAAAATGGAAATGAAATCATTTTGCTGGTGTTAATGTACTAGAGATCTTGTTTTTGTCAATACTTTTGGTAAAAGAAGCGAATAAAACATTTGATTGAAAAATTTTCCATATATATTTGTTTATAAAAGGAAAATTCATTAAGAAGTTTTTTTTAAAAAAATTTCAAACGCAAACGTGGAATTTTGAAAGATGAGACAGTATTTCTCTTTAATTGAAGTTATATATGTTAAGTTTGAAAAAATTAAATAAAAATTATCACTATTCATGGGCAAAAAAATCTTCAATTATAGTTCTTTCGAATATTCTTATTAAAAATCCCAAAGGATATTCAAAATTCGAGCATGGTGAATTCAAAATTATAATTATAGTAGTCCAGTAGTTTGAATGCCATGTACTTAGATTTTTGTATCATGAAATTCGTGTTCAAATTATCAGCTTAAATACATTATTACGCTAGTTAAAGCAAAAGTGAAAATTCTGTTTAAGAATTAATATACAAAGAAACATTTTTTGTCAGAACTATTGGTAAAAGAATTTATAAACATTATGACGTTAACTAAAGCGATAGTAGAAATTGTTTTGGACTTAATATGAAAATAAACTTTTTTTTCAGAATTATTGGTAAAAGAAACGATTGAACTTTATTACGTTAGTTAAACCACAAGTAAAAAAAATATATTCGGGAGTTAATATTAAAAGAAAAAATTTTGCACAATGATACGAATTTTGTATTGATTAACTTTTCTTTGAGTTCTATTTTAACAGTAAAAAATTATTTCAATATGTGTCTCAAATTAATTTTTGAAAATCCATTAAAATTTGAGGAAAAAATGTCGTAACTGAAAATTTTGACCTCTAAATATTTACAAAAATATAAAAATACTTTTACGAGCAATTATTCAAAGAATTATTGAGGAAAAAAGTTAGCATTGAATACTATAATGAAATAAAAAATTAAAATTCTCAGAAACAATATTTTTATATGCATTTTTTAAAATATATTAACGAAAAGTCAAATTCGATATATTGATCAGCTAGTATAGTGTTCTGAAAGAATTTTGCTCTACTAATTTTACAAAACAATTCCAAATCCCAGAAAAAATTAACAGATTAATTTAATTCGTTTTTCTTTAGGGTAAGTAAGTTTGAGTTCATTATAGTAACATCATTTTTCCAATTTTTTTAAGTAGTTGAACACATCAAAATTACTTCGACGTGGAATACGAAACTAGATATTTGTAAACAAAACTTATAAAAATTTAAATAATGGTATAAAACACTTGAAACCAAAATTCTATGAAAGAATAAATATCTTGAAAATTTTCCTTTAACTCTTGAGACACTGAATGGACCTAAATAAGTATTCAAGCAGAATACGGAGTGTACCTGAAACGCCTGAATCTTCTCGCAAAAATTTTGCTTTTCTTCCTTTAAGTGTGATTGAATAAACAATCTAAGTGAGTGTTTTCTTAGAGAAACCTATCACAAACTTTAAAAAATTGAAATATTTTTAATTTTTAATTTTTTTTCTTAATGGAAACCTTCTTGAGCATCAACCCAATAGAAATTCTGTCAGTGAAGTTATCAAGGGGATAAAGCATTTCTCTTTAAAAAAGAAACTTCAGATATTTCAGTGTTCTGAGATATCAAAGATTTGAATTCAAGGATGAATTTTGACACATATGTATTTTGAATTCAAGGATGACAAATTCTCACGATTTGATTGCTTTTTTTTAATTCAAGGATAACAAATTCTAACAATTTTTTTTTAATTCAAGGAGGAAAAATTCTAACGATATGTTTATTTTAATTCAAGGAGGAAAAATTCTAACGATATGTTTATTTTAATTCAAGGATGACAAATTCTAACGATATGTTTATTTTAATTCAAGGATGAAAAATTCTAACGATATGTTTATTTTAATTCAAGGATGAAAAATTCTGACGATATGTTTAGTTTAATTCAAGGATGACAAATTCTAACGATATGTTTAGTTTAATTCAAGGATGACAAATTTTAACGATATGTTTCGTTTTGTTTTAAACTCAATAGTATTTAAAAGGGTGAGATGCGCCGAAATCTCACATTCGAATTTCTTTACGATTTCAGTACTTTCTCAATATGACGTATATGTAAAAGCAAAAAGCGCAATACGATGATACCCAAGTATTACGTTGCGCATATACATATATGTACTATCATACTTATTGACATGTACAGCTAGCATACACTCAACAAAGATTTTTCTTATGTTTATATTTTTTAAAAATCGTGTGATTTACTCAAAATGGTGTGTGTTATTACCTCATGATATAATTAAACGAGCATGCCATTCAGCATATAACCTCAAAATGCTTTTTAAAATTATATTTCTTCTGTACATAGCATTGATACCACCACCATGTAGATGAAAAAGTAGAACGATCGGAAATAATTCTGTTATTTGTTAGAACAAAATTTCTGATTACAAGCAATATTCATGAGTGGTTTTCTGACAACATTTATCATAACGAGTACATAAACTAGAAATTCTTTCATCGTAGATTTTAAAAAAGGTTCTACTTCTACATAATATTCTAAGCATTAATAACTAAAATAGAAACAAACTCTTTGCTTTAGAATTCGAAACTAAATCTTGGATTTTCTGGCAAATAAAAGCATTTTCCATGAAAAGACAAATAAAATTATCTAACAAGAAATACAGTTTAATAATTTGAAAAGCATCTGTAAATATTTACACATTGAAAGTCATCTCTTAGAGAGCTCTTTGCCCATCTATTAAATGAAAAGACCTGCTTTTGTTAGAGAGTGATACTTACTCATTTTTGCTCCTGAGATTTTCTCATTTTTATAAAGGTTGGTTAACTTCAGTAGTGTTATGTTTGTACGAATGGAATTTTGCAAACGATTTTCAGTTCATTTTCTAAAGTGCTGAAGTTTTATAACAATTCATAATTACATTTTCTTCATAAGAATATAATTTTAACTATTTACGAAATAATTTGTTGGTTATTATTTTTATTGTATTTTGTTTCCAAAACCGTTCCTTTTTTGGAATATTAGTACACAGTGATTTAGTGATTTTCATCCAACACTTTAAGTGATTTTTGCAAAATATTGTATGATTAGTTATTTGCATAAATAACGAAATATAGCGAGATCGTAAATATAATTTTTCGTGCAATTGCGCTCTATTTGCAGCAAAAAGGATTTTTTAAATAAGAAATACGAAAATTGAACTTACCTCTATTTTTCCATATTTTTTTGTTTTTATTTGGAGTTTCTTCCCTTTTCATTCATGTAAAACTGGTTATTTTTTTAAGATAGTATTTTTTTCTGTAGAAAAATATTGAAATTAATAGAAGATCGATATTTTAAATATAGCTTACGCTTGATTTTTTTGGAGGAAAAAAGTTTAAAAATCTAAATTTGCAAATTAAAAAAAATTGGAAAAATCAAACCCTGTATATGAAACGTATGCATATACAAGGCGATTTGTTATTAACTTTTAAAGGCCTTTAAGTTCAAAACGACATCTTGTACAGCTTGAGAAATAAAGTGAGCCTATAGCAAATTATGAGAGATTGATTGAATTGATTGCCTGAAGATTGTTTAAGAGAGATTTCCTGCGAATGGATTGTCTGAAAATTGCACCGAAAAAAAATCCATTTATAATACAAACACATGTTCACTTTATTATAATTATAGAATGTGTAATGAGAATAAATGAATACTAATGTTTCCGACTGCTTCATTGAACTTTTTATCACTTGAGCTTAATCAACAATTCTTTAATGAACGAATCTACAATGTATTATTAGAAATGTTCTGAATAGGCTCATCAAAAATTACATTTACTTTGTGGAAAGATGTAACAGAATTCAAGAAGTAAGTGTCAAAATAAAATTAATCAAACCTGAATATTTATTTAATCATCGTGACTTATTTATGAAAATTAAACCATATTTTATAAACCTTTGGTCTCACAAATATGTTTTTTTATATTATTTTAAAATTCAAAAAATTCCTTTTTTAATAATATTACTTTCATTTCTGTATATTGTTTTCTTTATTCTAAATAATTTTTAAGTATAATGAGTAATTTAGAATAATTACTAATTTTTAATGTTACGAAATTCAAATTCTTCCTTCAAAACATTCAATAGTGTGATTTTGCTATTGATGAAATTATAATAAAAATGGCTTTCTTACGCCATTAATTCCTAGAAAAATATTACTTGTGCTTTTATTTTTTACTATGCACACTTTTTTTCATTTTTCATACTTAGTACTTTATTGCAATTTTTTCAATGGTAATCATATTTTGAGGTTTTATTAAATAATAAGGTGTTTTTTAAATATATATAAACTCTACTTTAATATTTAAAAGCCAAAGAGGAAAAAAATCAGAGTTAACGAGCTTGTCGCCAAAGGCGACTTGTTGTTGTTCTTACTTATGGCACTTGCCTATGGCAATTATTATCAGAAATTCATATTTTTATTCTGAATTTAATAGTGGGCGAAACTAAAAACAATAAGGAATTTTCTCATTACTACTAATACTTGGACAGAATAATTTTTGACTCATAATTAAAATTAGAAATAGTGTTTTGCCGATGAAACAACCAAAATTGCAAATAAAAAAACATACCTCGTTAAAAAATGTTTTGCAATGGGTACAGCATTCGAAGAATTAAAGATGATGAATGTTAAGATTTTTTTATATAGCTCAATATCAATTATCTCTTATAATTATTAATATCAAGGTATATTTTACAATATTGTGAGAGATTAAGCAATATTAGCTATATTGTATAATATAGTTGGATATTTTATAACATAATAAAATATCGTACAATATTCAGCATATTTCTGTTCTACCTGCTTTATATAGTTCAATACAAAGATTGTCTTATATAGCTCAATACCAAGATTCTTTTATGTAGCTCAATATCAATATTTTCTATCTCAATATCAACCTTTTTTTCATGGCTCTAGATTCTTTTGTATAGCTCAATATCATGTCTTTCTTCGATAACTCAATATCAAAATTCTCTACGGTACTTTAATTTCAAGATTCTCTTATGTATCTGAATGTCAAGATACTCAAGAACAAAAATTTCGCATAGTAAAGATAAAGAAGAACTTTCTTCCACTAGTTGTTGTCTTGAGCAGAATATTCGAAACCCCAATCTCTGATAGGGCGACGATAACCCCTATCCCATCAACTCAAAGAGAATGCTTCTTAGTAATATTGCCGCTGATTTTCTTCTCAAATGACGACAATCTTCGCGAGAGAATAAACAGGACGATCAAACACCGGCTCTATTTGGAACTTTCAAAAGCGTCTGCAAATATTTACAGCCCGAAACTCATCTCTTCCGGAACTCATCGCCGACGATTAAATGAGGAGGAACGACTTTTGTTTTAGAAGACGATATTTCTGGTTAGGCTTAACATGTCTGCTTTTTCATTCCATTTCCGTCTTAAGAATTCGGTTTTTAAATGAACGCCGCTGTTCTTATTAAGTTTAAGGTTTCCGGCCGAAAAGATTACTTGGGGTTTCCATTTGTGTTTAGAATGGAAGATTTATCTCTATCAGAAATAAGGTTCTACAAATCAGCTTTATAAATGTAACTGTTTTTAGTGCATGATTTGTGACTATTTTGACCAATTATAGTTGGTTAATTTTTGTCGATAATCATTTAAGATATTAGAAATCAGCAAATGGAAAGAAAGTCTTGTATTCTAGAATTGTATTTAAACTGAAGTTTTTCGAAGTGATCTAATAAGATATTTATGAATTTCTACATTTTATTTTTAAACTTCATTTGTAAATAAAAATTGATTTAAATTCTTATAAATATATATTAATTCATTTAATTAAAAATTGGAAAAATAGCAATAATCAACGGGTTATTTTAATATAATGAGGAATTTCCTGAAAGTTTTTTCCTAAATACATAATTATACATATTCGAAATTATTTTTCATGTTTCA
>JAOUZG010046976.1:831209-847198 GCA_026289955.1 Argiope argentata
ACGCGTCGCATACAGTCTGTAATACAATCAAAGTGGGGGGGGGGGGGGCCCAACCCGCCATTAATAAAACTTTTCTCTTCTTTCATAGGTGTTCGTATTATTTTGTCACTCATCTGTAAAATTACTTCCAATCTCGGTGAGCAAAGATATCAATCACGAGTTGGTATTGACCTATTCCAAAGATTCCTGAAACGATAGATTGTTCTATGCAAAATATTAGCAAAACTGGAAGTTTTTTAAGGACGGTAATTGGTTGCTCATTTTGTTTCACTATTGATGTATCTAGTATAAACGTTATTCATGTATCTAGTATCATGTATCTAGATAAACGTTCATGTATCTAGTATAAACGTCATGTATGTAGTATAAACGTTCATGTCTAGTATAAACGTATTAACGTCTAGTACAACGTTATTACTAATTGGTGTGTTGTAATGGTCATAGTAATTTGATTACCATAGTTAAATTTTCGATCCTCTTAAATTAACTTTACGTAAATAACTTTTACTTATTCGAATGATTAATTAAAATGTTCTTTTTGTTTTATTCATAAATGTATAAGGTTGCTTATTTTGTAAATTCAAGATTCAAAAGAAACACGCCTGTGTTCATCTTGTTCTACTGATATTCAAATACTGTACAATATTGTAAGTCACCGATCAATATTGAAAAAATTGAGAAATAATTATTAATATTATATAGAATCTCAAAATATTATACAATATTTTAAAATAAGATGCGCTACTAGGAATATGTGTTTTGTACAGGATAAAGATAAAAAGCATATACATTATTAAAATTGATTTTGCTCTTTTTTTTCCGAAGTTATTCATATAAGCAATTTTTTACACATATATACTGACATACCTATAGCAAAATATATTTAACTCTATATTATTCCGCCTTAAGTATATTTCTTTTTCAGATAGAGAAAGTTAGCTAACTCTTAAACAAGAAACATGCTTGTGTTCTTTTTATTTATTTTCTCTGTTCTCTTACTTAAGTCTTCAGATTATACGTAATTCCCAAGCACTTGGACATGGAAATAATGTTATTCACCTGAAAAAACAGCTTTTATTGCCAATATTGAGACTTCGCCATCTCGATAAACGAGTACCAAAGAATAAAAATGGCAGATGCTGATCTAGAATCAAATGTGCACTGGTGCAGATCCCTTCAGGTGAAAAAAAGCAAGTCTAGAAACACAATAGCAAAGGAAGAACTTGCATCTTTTATTGTCAGGACATACAAAACGAGTTTGGAAAACATCTTATTGTTTGTTTGCTTCCATCAAATAGACGAAATGAAGTTGCGGCAGATAAACTTGAAGTTTCTATTCCGCAGATGGCAACCAAGTGGAAGTTTGGTCGAAGGATGAAAAAACAAGATATATAAAAGGAGTTACTGTTTTCGGTTGTTACTTTTAATTGGAATTGGAGATTTAGTTATCCTTTGCCCTGTTTTCTTTTCCTGGAGAACTTTTGTGCCGTTCTTTTTTCTTCTCTGGGTTGTAAAAGACTGAATTAAAGTGTTGACTTAAGGGAAACTACAAGCTTTTGCTCTTTGGGGTGATAATTGTTTTTGTAGCCGGAAGGGATTTCGAAAAGTTTTTTTTTTCGAATTGCTTCTTTCCTTTTTTTCTAGAAACTGTTCACAGCTGTTCTTGGCCTGATAAGTAACTTAAAATAGTGCGTTATTGTTTGAATGCAATTACGTTCTAAGGAAATGCTAACTCAAATCGCTATAAAAGATATTGCAATATTATAATAAATAATATGAATTCGATAATAAGTTTTAATACTAATAAAGGTAAACGTGCGCTAATATTTGCATTTTTAATACATTTATGAAGTCACTGGATTAACTACCTTTGAAAGTTTATAGACCATTTGAAAGAGGCTATAAAAAACAAGTTTTAAATGTGTATCACTAAGAAACATCTCTATAAGAAAATTATGCGGTAGATATATATTATACAATATAATTTTTAATTGTAATCCATTCTTTTTCATAGCAGACGATTATTTTTATCTTTTTCCTGCATTTTTTATATTTTTTTAGTATATGGTATCAAATTCTCCAAATTGAATGTTATTTAGCATTGACTTTGAAATCATTTCTTTCAACTTTTAAAAAATTATTTTATTTGAAAAATTTCAGATATTATTTAGGAAGGAAAAGAAATATCACAAAATGGTTTATATGTAACTACATGGAAAAATCATTTTCATTTGTGAAAATACGATTTTTTATTGAACATTCTTAATGTTGAACCCTTATAAAAACCTCTGAATTTGATTTTTAAGTTCAATTTTAAGAAGATACACTGATTTTTATATCCACTTTAAAAAAGTTTTAATATTATGGTATATTTTTAAAAGCTATTTTTTTCAAAATATATAATCATGAGTTTTTATTCTATTCTATTATCATATAAATTCTAAAATCATATGTGTGAACATGTTGTTTTCGCTAGGAAGTTTCGAATAATGAGAGATTGAAATTGATTGGGCGATGAACAAAGCATAAAAGACAATATTTCTCAGCATTTTTAATCTCATATATGTTTTACCTGTTTTTAACAGTATTGCATTATTATTACGTATGCGTCTTGGGAAATTGATTATTCTAACCTCAGTATTTAAAGGAAATATGGGCATATATTTTATTTTTTAGTTCAGGAATCATGAAATACTTTTAAAGTTATTGTCAAACTCTTTAAGCAAATCATTTCTTAAACCTTTGCACTAAATGAGGTTTGCTGTACATTTCTTTTTAGCCCAAAATTATTCTTTTTAACAATTAAAAAAAATATTTTTATCGTTTTATTTCATACTTGTTTCTTCAATATTTATTTTTTTGCGGAAATTTAAAAAAAGAAATATCTAAGAGTGTTTTTAAAGATAATTCGTCCCGAAAGTAGCCACATAGCTTAAGTGAAAAGACGCATACTGTTGAAATTGTCGAGCGATAATATCAAATGAAACGTCTTTTCTATTCATTTACAACAATTTTTAGGCCTTTGTATCACTCTAAAATGACTTTTAGTTTCGTTCTGTTGTTATTTCCACTTTTAAAAGAAGATCTTGTTAATCTTTTTTTTAATTATTTTCCTTTCTTTGAACTTTACATGAATAATGAGCGCATTCTAACAATATTAACTAAATTATTGTAGCTTAAAACTTTTATTCATTTTTCCATATTCTTGTACGTGCTAAATGCTATTTAAAATCTAGTAACACGAAGATTAAAATTGGGTGTCTTCAATTGTTGTTTTTTCTTGACTATGAGCGCCATCTATTGGCTCGTTCACAATCAATCTCATGCTTCATTTGAAATCCAGAAGTAAAACACGATTCTGGCGGAGCTACAATTCATATTAACTATTTGAAATTTGTCTTTTTTATGATTTTTTACATTAAAATATTAAAATTGCTAATCGACAAAGTTACAAAATGCTATATATATAGTATTTGTAATGCTATATATATAGTATTTGTAGCTAAAATATATAGTCCGCCTCTTCTGTCTATACTGACTCTTTTATCTTATTTATATAAGCCAAATTACATAATTTTTCTTGATAAAAACATATTACTTGCATAGAGGGTAATAATGTATGTTTGTATTTCATTTATTTTTAGCTTTGGAAAATATCTTATTCAACAATTCAATTTATTTAACCCCTTAACCTGTTTGCCCGTACGCCGTACGTGTATCGATTTATTTAATTTTGATAGCTGTAAACAAAAAATAAATCATTCATAACAATTATAATTCAATAGTAAATTGACTTTGAATACGTAGATAAGCCAAGTATTCCATGGATTTCCATTTGAATCAAAATAAGAAAATATTCCCAAAATAGAAGGTGTCATCTTATTACATAGTAAGGAAAATAAAGCGGTTAAAGGGTTAATTAATTTCAATTTCAAAGTAAAGAATTTTTTAAAGTCTCTTATATTGGTTATCTTTATCTGTATCTTATCTGTATGTCGTCAAATATATCTCAAAAATAATTAATCTGACTTTGATTAATTTAGTTTGAGAATAATTTATTAAAATAGTTTATAAAAGAAAAAATTTACATCATGTTTTCATTCAATTCATTAAAATTTCAGTCGCAAAATTATAATTTTAAACAACTAAATAATTTCTTGGTGCTTGGAATAAATTGCTTTCTTTAGCCACATGCTTTCACGATTTTATTTGACCAGTGCAATTGATCGCTTCTAATTTTTAAAAGCGTTTATATCAATCAACATTGATGAACGCCGGAGTCGTAACGAAGGGGTAGCGAGTCTTCTCCGGGAACATGCCCTTTTTTGGACATGGTTATTATTCTGTGTTCTATCTGTAAGATGTGTGAATGCCCCCCTTCTTCCAGTATAAAAGAGCTGTTCAAGCAAATGTGATGATTGAGAAGCAAAAGTCGCGCTCTTGGCCCTAGTTGGCACTACTACAAAACAAGACATTCTGTTTAGACTTAAATCACTGACAACCTCAGTGAGCTTGTCCATGGCAAATGCCATAAGAAACAACAACAACAACATTGATGAACATCAGAATAATATTACACCAATTGAAGTTCATGTACCGAATTAAATTTGAGCAAAGATCAATTAATAATAACTAGTTTGCTATGTTTTTCAATCGGCAAAATTAAATGCCACAATCAGTCTGATTGAGGGCAATGGGAGATATGTGAAATTTCTGTTTTAAAATATTTTTAGAAAATTAGAGTATGACATTGAGACATTAGACCATTAATATTAAATGTAAACAAAATACCATTAAATTAAATAAAAATTGTCGAACTCGATTAAATGTTTTTAAACTGAGAGACCATCATGATGCTTTTCTACGCAGAAAACACACAAAAAAGTAGTTTTAAGATTTATTTAGGAAATGGGGCTCGAGGGAAGACCATCAACCATTTATAGTGTATTCCAGAATGATGAACTTTCATGGAAAATTAAAACTGGAGAAATATGACTAGCAGGTGAGATTAGAAGCTTCTATCCTGCTTCCTTTTCTTAGAAAATAGGAAGTAAAATTAATATTTCAAGTTTCCTTTCAAAAAGGAAGGATGGTGGCGAATATATTCAGTCATTGATAGCACATAGCTAGAAATTATGTGCTTTTGTGTGAAATAAATATCTGTGAAATAGGATGTTGGCTCGAAATGAAAGAATTTTCCTTTGTTTTGATCAAATATTTTAGTGTATAAATGATTTTCCTTTCACTATAAATGTGTCTGACAATTCACTTTTTTATTTGCAACGGATTATTTTTGTCAATTATCCCCAAATTAACCACTAGATGACACAACACAAATGGAATAAAAAATATAGACAAAAATAACCAGATGGTTTACAATATCGATAAAAAAAAGTAAAAAAGTGAGTTTTTCAGAAATTATAAAAATGTAGAAATGAGGAAAAAGAAAATGGAACATTTTTATATTTACAATTATATATAGAACTAAAATATAGTATTACGAAAATAGCAGTAATTCTCACATAAGATCGATACGAAAATGTAGATTTAATTGTCTATGAAAACCCTTATTGAGCCTTCACAACTCAAGCTACAAAATTCACACTGAATTAACCTTCCTAATCCTCTAATTTCAAATAACAACGAAGCCATAGATCGCCCAGCAGCGAGAAAAGAGACGGTCTTCCCAGCTCAGCTAATCTCGTAGCGTGTCCTCCGAACTCAACTGACTGGCCGTCTTTAAGGCGTGTCTTAACTAGCGTCCTACTGAAGTGGGCGGGGCAAACCAAAAAAGGGCACGTTTTTTCCGGACGAATCTAGAAATTTCTTCATTATTCTCTAATAACAAATCTTTATTTCTTAGCTTCTACTACACATTTCAGCTTGTAGTAAAATCCGTTAGTCATCTCATTATATCGCCAACTCGCCAAGTTCGCCAAGTTCATCAAATATGGCGATCTTCTGACGTAAATCTAATTATATATATATAATTAGATTTACATCAGAAGATCGCCATATACGTCTATTGTAAATCTAATTGAATATTCCTCTAAATCTTAGTTTTCAATTTTTTGCGGATAGTGTACAAGAAAGTAAAAAGTTAAATAAATAACCTTTAATAATTCCACATATAAATGAAAACTTTATATGTGCAATCAACAAACACTATCTTCCAACTCCATTTCATTCTTCAAAAGCAGAAAAGAGACACATCTTTTTTTTTTCTTCTTTTCGAAACACTGGCTAAACCCGCCACGTGTCCTAAGGCCTTAATATGTAGAAAATAGAGCACATAACATCTGTTCAGTGAGAGTTACGATTACAGCTAACAGCTTCCGGGGGAAGCATTTGCTGCAGGCTTCCCGCTCTAGTATGACAGCGGAAATGTACGGCAGAAAAGATATTGCTTCGAATAAGCGAGCCCATAAGGGTTATTGGACCATCGATTTGAAATTTTGCCTTTATTTTACTTATTCCTCCCTTTCGCTGACATTATATTCCATGAAAGAATGCGACGAGAGAGATGTTTTCTCCTGCAAAATGGCTGCGTTTTATTTTTGTTGTTGAATGCATTAAAGTGTAGATCTCTGTATGTTCGTCGTCCGTAGGGAGATTTTTGAAAAGGCTTAGCTTTTATTTTAAAATTAATAATGTGTTCCTTCTGGAGGTAGAATAAAATTTAATACATTTATTTAATGTGAGTTCTTTTACTTGGAATGTCTCATTGAAAAAGTGCTGTAAGAAATACATTTATTTCTCTTTTTTTTTTTTTGTGCAGGAATAAAAGTATTTTTCTGACAAATATATCTTGTACTTCGGGTTTGCGTTTGTCTTAAAATATAATGCATCTTAATGAAAAATGTGTTTTTGTAAATTTATTTGATATAGGTATGTTTAAGTGTACGTTTTATTGAAATAAACTGTAAAAAGAAATACTAAGCAGATAAAAATAATTTTATTTCTTTAAAAAATGTTTTTTTCCCCTTTTTTTCCTTATCTTTATTCAACTTAATCATTTTCCATAGGATATCTCATGCTTATAAAGACAGAATTTTTTATGCGTTTTTTTATATATTGAAATTAGATTCTTTGTGAAAATATAATTAATATTTGAATTTTAAAATATTACATTAATTCTTTTGAATCAATATGAATTGAATTTAGAAGTGATGTTAGATTTCTTGTATATATTAAATTCAATTGTTTTAAAAGTAATATGTTACTGAAACAATTGGATAGAAAATGACTTGATTCTTATATTTAGAAAAAATTTCGGTCAGTCAATTCTTACAATTGGGTTTTGCTAGGAACGTGTATGTAAATACATTCGGGATGAATTAAAATAAAAATCAAGGCATTATAATTTAAATCCTGGCATAAAATAAACTGAAATTATAACAGTAAAATTAAAATATATTAATTAAATGGGAAAAGTTTTGAAAATTTGATTTAAAAAAAGGAGGAATTGTGTTAAAAAGAGATATAAAGTAAAACCTTTTTAATTCAGAAAATTCTAATTTTTTTAAAAAAACTAGACAGATAACTTAAGAAATTTTTTTTTAATTTATTAACAAAACAATAAAGTGTATTTATATACAGTATTTAAACTTTGGATTTCAAGTAAAAACAGTAATTATGGGAAACAGCTTTAAACTATTAAAAAATAATTTAAAATATAAATTTTTCTTAAGCATGAATGTGAATAACTATTGTTACTTCATTGGTTGTCAAAGCGGAGATAGTTATTTGTTGTCATCACGTGACATTGTTATTTACTGCCATTTCATTGGTTTCCAAAATTGAGATTAGAATTTTTTCCCACCACATGACATTGCTGTTTTCTGCTATTTCATTGGTACCCAAATCGGAAGCTAAGATTTACCTCTACCTCATGCCATCACTGATTTCTACAATGCCATTGCTTCTTTAAAGGTGATTAAGAATCTGTTCGCTCGCGACTTGTTGTTTACAGCCATTCCGTTGGTTCGCAAAATTACGATTTGACATCGCTAATTACTACTACTTCATTGGTTCGCAAATAGGAAATTTAAGATTTGCATTGCCATTTCATTGGTCCACAAAACTGGTATTACGATTTTTTATTGACACGTGACATCGCTGTTTACTACTATTTTATTAGTTCCCAAAACGGAGATTTAAGATTTGCTATTAGCACGTGGCATTGCTGTTTACTGTCATTTCATTGGTTTGGTACGATTTTCGATTGACCGCATGACATCACTGTTTACTACTATTTCATTGGTTCTCAAAACGGAGATTTAATATTTGCGGTTAGCACGTGACGTTGTTGCTTATTCTCATTTCATTGGTTCAGAAAACGGAAATTTAGACTTACTGATAACTTATATTTTCAATCATTCTTGCGTTTTATTTATGGTACGGGTTTCTCTGGCATTAAATAGCAAAATTCTACTTATAATGCAAAAATATCTGTTATATCGGCAGAAATTACTAAGGCGTAACTTTCTTTTAGGGGCAACACTGAACTTTTCAGAAAAAAAAAATGTCCAATCGTTTTTTCTCCTTCATCATTATAAGTAAAAACTATCAAATTTTTATATTATTTAACATCAAAAGCACCGATATTTTACCGATTCATCAGAATGGCCATTTAATCTGACACAAACAGATTAGTGCTAAAAAAATTAATTAGTTTTAAAACGTCTGATATTCATCGAAGTTATATTTAGTCCTTATCAATAATAAAACATAATAGTTGATACAGTTGCGATTTATTCATATTAATTGACGTAGTTGCAAAGTATCCACATTAATTTGACATCGCCCATCAGACAACATCTTCCAACCGATGCTAGTAGCAAATGCTAATTGTCTACTAATGCTAAATTGTCTACTAAATGCTAAATGCTAATTGTGGCTTCTGTCTTTAAAAGCCAGACATTTTCAACAGGAACAATTTCATATCAATTTCGTAAAATAGTAAAATAGTAATAAGGCATTTCGTAAAATAGTAATAAGGCATACCATATTAGTTACCAAATGCTTCCCACAGACTGCTAATTGACTGAAGTTTGCTTATATCATTTACCATTCATAATATGCTCATTAAATAAGTGCAGGTATACTAAATATCCCGTTGCTTCTGAAAGAAATTTCATGCATATATGCAATTACCTGGAATTCACAGATGTATATGAAACCTTCGTTTCTCGAAATTGGAGCTACCAGACACATTAAATTTGGAGAAAGCCCTTTGAATTCAAATAATATTTAATAGATGGTGGTGGTAGAGGGGGTACCTGAGATTGTATGTCCCTTGTAGGATATATTTTCTAGTAATAAAATATGGAAATATTGGAAAATGCAATTTGAAAGTCTCATCTGCTTTGCTGATGTGACATCATTAATATATGTTGGCAGAAGTTACTCTACAGTTCTTTATGGAAGGGGATGGACATAAATCTCATGACGTATATTTGTTCTTTAAGTAAGGTATTCAATTTTTATTCATGGAATGCGTTTGAATACTGTTTTGTTTCAGTACCTAAAGACTACTACTTTTCGACGATTCTATCATGCTAAGGGGTGAGATACGAAAGGATATGCACGTTTCCGGAATTCTTTAGTCTTGATTTTCATTACATTAAATACTTAAATGGTTTCACTATGTGAGTATCTTATCAGTTCTCGTCGTACTATTTTATTTTAACACGAAATTGCGTATTGATTGCTTATAGGGATAGTTTAAGCGGTAAAAAATCTTTCAAGAGTTACATGAAAAATACTTTATCTAATATCATGAAATGTGACCATGATATAATGCCATGGTCATCTTCAAAATGTTATCAAAAAAATTCAATATTATAAACTGTTTAAATTTTTTAAGAAAATATTCTTATTTTGTATTTTAAAAAAATTAATTAATATTTTTTAAGTAAATAAATATTTTATTAATCATCATAATTTGTTATTTAGATCCCCAACAGTTAATAAAAATGTCTTTAAAGTTTTTTATTGTGAATTAGTACTTTTAAAGGCAATACTACAGAATACTATTAAAATATACAATATTAAGAAACGAAACCATTTACGCTAATTTCTTAACAAGATAGAATTTATAAAAAAAAATACCCTCACCAATATTTTCGTTCCTTTTGAAGTCAGAACCTCTAGAAAAAAATCTCAGGGTTTGAACTTTAAAAAAAAATAATTCTATTCAATTATATTTATTTTCCTTTCTGAAACCTCAATTGTCCAAAATCTGTTCCTCCAAGTTACTTAACATTATATTTAATATGTATAATTAGATTATACGAGAAAGGTTTTGGAGACCATTGCCGCTGACTTCTTAACAAGATAGAATTTATACAAAAAAAAAATATTCTTACCATTATTTTCGTTTCTTTTGAAGTCAGAACCTCTAGAATAAAAATTTCAGGGTTTGAACTTTAAAAAAAAAAATTCCATTCAATTATATATGTATTCTTTTCTGAAACTTATTTAACTGCAAATCTTAATTATCCAAAATCTGTTCCTCCAAGTTATTTAACAGTAAGTTTAATAAGGATAATTAGAATATACGCGAACAGTTTTGAGGGCCATTCATACTGATATCTTAACAAGATAAAATTTTTACAGAAGAAGAAAAAAATATTATTGCCAATATTTTTTCAAGTCAGAACCTCTAGATTAAAAATCTCAGAACCTGAATTTAAAAAAAAATTACATTCAATTATTATTTATATTCATTTCTTATACTTATTTAATTGCAAACCTCAATTATCGAAAAACTATTCCTCCAAGTAACTTAATTTTATATTTGATATGCATAGTTAACTTCCTTTCTGCTGGAAACTTCGAAGACAATATCAGCCAACAAAATTCCTATAAATCCTCAGGGGAAAAATTTATGCATCGTCATACACAAATATACCCCTCTTCCAATTCTCAGCTGTAAATGAAGTCTTCGTTTCTCAAAATAGGACTTCGCAGACACATTAGACTCGGCAAAAGCTTTTCGAATTCAAATAATGCTTACAGGGTGAAGAGATACCTGGGATTGTTTGCCGTCAGAAGGATATATTTTCCGATATTAAAATATGGAAATATAGCACCAGATGATTTGGAAGCATCATCGACTACAGTCTGATGTCCATATGGAAGATCAATACTGCATGGAGGTTACAGTTACTCTACAATTTTTACTGGGAGGGACTAGTCATAAATTGTATGCACGATACCTGTTGTTGATATACAACTTTGGTATTCATTTTATTCTGTAGAATTTTGTTTGGTAATATTCAGAATAGAGCTGGAGTTGCATCTATATTTATCTAAACGGCGAATAGTGTATATACTTTAGTTCCAGCTTTCTTGAGAAAAGTTTCAAAGCATCTGTTGTTGATGGACCTAGGAGATAGGATTTGTTTCAAAGTCGTAAATTTTATTTTTATTACGTCATTTTTTTATTAACAGATGCCTTTAAAACCTTTAAAAGGAAAATATTATTCACCTGGGGTTCAATTTCTTCTTTAAAAAAGATTGAGGATTTTGGAACAGTTGTTGGTCTTATTTTTGAAATGTAATGCAATTAATTTATAACTAGTAACCATTTACTTTATTATCTGCCATGAAGTTTAGTTGTGTTCCTTTTATAAAAAATCGCCATCTATTTAAACGTTAAGCTTTTAAAAAGAGTAAAACGTTGTCATTAAATTCTTCAAAATAACCACTGAGTGTTAAATTCAATTGTAATAATTTATGTTTTAAAACAATACCAAGACTAATCGGGGCAGGCCTCATAATTTTGAACCATGGTCAGATGACGAGTACGACTTTTGAATTAGCACCCTTTCTCCAAATTTCTACACCACACCAGTGGAAAGACATTGGCTCTAAAAGGTTTAACGTACACACGCTTGCAAAACTGATTTTCTGGGGTATCAGGTCTCAAACTTCAAACCCTCAATTCCAGAACTGAGACCTTACGGCCAAACCAATGAAGCCTAAAATCGCGTTTATATTTATTATAAGGATATTCATGGACTCATCTCTTTATTTTAGGGACTAGTCATATGACGAGAATTACAAAGTATTTATCCCTCCCCCCCCAAAAATGAAAGTCATCTGGGAAATAAAATGTTAAAAGAAATGAAAAATAAATATTTATTTGCCTCGTAATGTTATTTTCTATCTTTGTAATTAGCAATTCGAATCTTAGAGAAACACAAATTTTCCAAACACTACTAGGATAAAATATTCATCTTCATTACGTACATTTATTGTTTTATGTGATTTAAAACCGTAAGTGATCACTATGAATATTAATTCCAAATGTTTATTAAAAATAAAAATGGGATATATTCTAATCAACAAGTTAATCAAAGGTTTTGTAATAACAATAAAAAAAATTAAAATTTGATCTTTCTTTTTTCAAAAATATAGAAAATTTTCCTGGTTATTCAGGTAGTTTTTGAACAAAATTGTTAGTTTTAAATTTTATTTTGTTAATAATAAGGGATTTATGCTTTAAAAAAAATTTGGTATAAATCAAAAAGTAGTTTTAGTTCAAATTTAGTTTAGTTATATTAACGTCCCATTTTAAAGTAACACTAGGTCTTTTTTGGGACGGCCCTCGTAATTTTGAACCATGGGCAAATGACGAGAAAGACACTCGAGCTTTTTTAATAATGAAATTTAAAAAATATCGAGATAAAAAACAGAGTATTAAAAAAAGGAAATTTTTTATTTTGGATAAATTTTTACCTTATTTCTTTGAGATACAATTATGATTTATTTGATGGGATACTGTTTTGTTTGAGGTAGATTGTTTTTATTTCTATATTTATTTCTGAAAATATTTAAGAAATTTTTACATTGAAATCATAGCTCTAGATTTCTGGAAAAAAATAATTTAAAATAACTTTTCTTTATTAATTATATCGTCTTTAAGAAGTTTTTAAATATAATTCTAAACTTTTAAATGAAATGGACAGGATGAAAGAAAATTAAATGTTTTATTCACAGATTTTTGAAATCCGCTAAATAGGAAATTATTCAATAAACATTCAAAATATAATGTTCATAAAGCTTATTGCATGCAAAAATGCGTTTAGAAAACATTATTAATTATTGAACGAATTTATTCTTGGAATTAGAAGAGAACTTCATACGACAAGCTTAGAAAGTAACAAATTTTCATGCACCTTTATAAATATTATATATTTTCCTAGCCACTTAAAAGACAAGCTAAATAAATTATACGGGATTTATCAAAAAAATGGGGGTTTTTTTGTTAATTGGGTGGCCTTGAAAATTGCCAAAGAAATTTGTATATCTACATTATTTGGCTTTTTTTTTCTTTAAAATCAATGTAAGAAATTTGGTGGTTAAACATGTTAAGCCAAAACCTCATTAGCATGGGGAGAAAACAAACTGAATAGATACATTTTGAAACGATATGGTTAATTAATCAGTTCCTTTCTATTTCTTTTATTGATACTTTTCCGTTAGCGAAAAATCACCAAATAATGCACAATTCGACCAAAATTGTCACAGTGATTTTAAAACAAAAAATCGCCGAATAATGCAGAATTCTGTCAATCTTCTTAGTTAATTTATCGTTTACGCCCAGTTAAAGGAAAGAGTACCCTTTTATTTCTTCTTAAAAACTGACTCTTCAAATAATTAGTATATAAATCTTTGAAATGAATTATAATACAATCAATGGAATAATGATTAAATAGGGAGTGACGAAAGAATTTAACAAAAGTGAATCCCAAACTTCCAACTCTAAGAAAACGGATTTAAATAATAGAACCATTATCCAAACCAACAGGGCCTCACCATAATTAATCACTCCAGGAAACAATGAAATGTTAAACATACTTCACCTAATTCAGTTAGAATTCCACCCGATACGAACCAAGATCGGCACGCCAGTCCCCATCGCAACGAGTCCTATTTCCATATTTTATCCAGTATACCTCCCCTGGTGGCCTGATTCTCTGCTCCTAATGACGGAACTTCAAGTGCCTAAATCTTAAACACATCATTCCGGCATTCAAAGCTCCAAACCATTTCGGCATTTCATTCCAATTTGCATCAACATCCCGAGTTGATATGATGGCGCAGTTTAAGCTCCGTTTACCCCTGAATATTGATAGTCTCGATGGCAACAGTTCGAGTCGTTTTGGAAGGAAGGTAATTCTGCGGTGGCAGCGGGGTTGTTAATTTTAATTCAAGGAATGGGAATTAATTTAGTTACTGACACTCGGGGTGGTTGGACGAAATCGAGGGGAAGGTGGAATTTGTTTCCGATTTCCTGGAATATTTTCGGAATTGTGTAAGTGAAATAAAGATTCAATGTCAGGCTTTTAGCAAGTTTTCTATTGCAAGTACATCTTAAGGCGATCAGGCGAACTTTTAAAATGAATTTTTGTAATTTTCATCTTAGCAATTTGAAATGTTACATACATTAAGAGTAATACTATAGGAGATGCTGGTTTTATGACACAGAGGTAGCGCGTCTTCCTCGTGTTCTGGTACTCCCTGGTTCGAGTCCCGGTTCGGGCATGATTGTTCTTCGTGTGCTATCTATGAGATGTGTGACTGTATAGCCCTGTCAAAAGAGGCTTTGCAAGCTAATGTGATGAGTGTGTAGCTAAGTCGTACTCTTGGCCCTAGTTGGTACTACTTCAAAAACAAGAGACGCTCCTTTCGACTTAAATCTGCTGCTGTGTCAGTGAGGGGTTTGTCCAGGGCGTCATAAGTAACAACAGCTATAGGCGATGACGCGCAAAATTTTAAAACATAATATTAATTGATTTATAAGTTAGGAGGATTAATAGAATGTTTAATAGCGATAAATAACGTCAATGAAAAATGTTCCAGGCGCTCCAAATTTGTTCGGAAGAGTTCCACTTTTTATTATTACTTTCTCACAACCTTTTGAAACAAAAGTTGGGATTAATCTTGGAGTACGAAATATCGAAATTAGCAAATATAATAATTTAAAACTACTGATTTTTAAAAAAATTTTTTAATAGTTTTGTGTTATCTCCTATAGTGTAACTCTTAATGCCTGTAATATTTCAAATTGCTGAGGTGAAAATTACAAAAAGCCATTTTATAGGTCCCTAGTCGCCTTAAGAAGAGTTTAAAATTTATCTATTTAATTTGTTATATGTAGAGAAGTGGAAATTTTTAATAATATTTTTTAACCGATTCTGGTAGCGAAAGATGTCGAACCTCTCATTTTAAGTGCAAATTAAAGCTTTTTCAATCTTTTAATGTCTTAAATATCTGTTAAATAATAAGTGCATGATAGTCCCAAACCATCAAGCCATCAGCATAGGACAAACTACTTTATGTTTTACTTTCTTTAAGTTCTTTCTTGATTTGCTGGTGATGTTTATTATGGCAATGGTCAAGCTCGCTTAGGTAGTCAGCGATTTAAGCCTAATCAGCGTCTCTTGTTTTGTAGTAGCGCCAACTAGGGCCAAGAGCACGACTTTTGCTACTCACTCATCATATTCAGTTGCACAGCCCCTTTTTACAGGGGGGGCACAATCACACACCTCATATATAGAACAAAGAAGAACAACTCTTCCAGATATGGGGCTGAGACCCGGGAAGCCCAGATCATGGGAAATACGCGCTACCTCTATGCTATGAAGCCGGCTTCCTTGATTTGTGTTCGCTCCAACTGAATATCCCAACATTTCAGAGGACAATGTAGAAGCATCAAAATTTGCCCATCCCGCGCCATTTGAAAGAATGCATTTTTCATCTATTTAGCCATGAAACCCTTTCCTTTCGTGTTCATGATTTCATTTCGACTTTTCTGGTTTCATTGAGATCCAAGTTAACAGAAAGCGTTAGTTGTCTACGGGATTTGGAGCAAACATGTATGATTTGGAGCAAACATGTAAGATTTGGAGCAAACATATAGGATTTTAGGCAAACATGTAGGATTTGGAGCAAACATATGAGATTTTAAGCAAACA
>JAOUZG010046976.1:847598-862521 GCA_026289955.1 Argiope argentata
ATGCAGGAAATCTCCCATGTCCCGATATAATTTGGGTTACCAGTGGATGGTATCTTCTTATTTTTATTTCTGGATTAGGAATAAAATCATAAGTTAATCTTCCTTTTTTTGACATATACCATCTGTCAAACCATTGTAGATTAATTTCTTCTCTCAGTTCCCATTTTAAGACACCATTTGATTTTGGGACAATGCCATACACACTCTTTTTTCTGTGCCGCCATTACATTTGAGACTGTAATTTTTATGAATTTACCTTCCACCTGTGATTTTTACTGTGAATCCTTTTTCCAGACGTGAGATCACTGCACTCCAATTGGAGAACTACAGCTTGGAAAGACAGCTGTTCAGCTACCAGAAGTCTCTGGCCGTGGCCCAGTCGAGGACCCAGCACTCCGGAGACTTGGAGGACGAGTATTACCCGGACCACTACTATGAAAGGAGCTTATCCAAGGAACAGAGCTTCTCGGAGTCCGAATACGTATGAGGAGAGACGCTCTGCAACACCCGAGGGTGAATCCGAGTCCTCAGACGAATCATGGTCCCCACTCTGGTTTGGGATGATGTTTCGCGTTTACCAAACTAACTCTACCACTCTCTCGACTAAGAGGAGTGTAACGTCGCTTAGCATTCTCTGTCTGCACATACGGAAGGTGTCTGTCCTTCTGTCAAGCATTTCTTTACACCTAAACAAACTGAATCAACCATTTCTTCTCTTGTATAGGTCACAAGGGCAGAACTTGTGTGTTTTTCTAGCACGTTATTAATCAGTTTCTTTAATGAATTCTCTTTTTTAATGAATAATTTTTTCAATCAATAATAATAATTTGTGCAGCGTTGCGTTTTATTTTTTTTAAAGTGTGAGATTCAGCTTCTTCAATTTGAAGCAATCACTTAGCAGTTGGAGTTGGTCCAAATGAACTCTATTTTGGGACTGTGCTTTTCTTTATTGAATGCATTTACAAGTAAATCAGGAGGAAGCAAAGTGGAAATGGAATTCAGACTTCAAATAAAACGGAACAAAAGCGGATATAGAAGTGCTGCTACTGTTCTGGTATTCTTGTTTATACATTTTAATATTTCTTTCCAAGATTTCCTTTTTTCTATTTAAGACTTATTACTTATTCTGAAAATGCTGAACTCAATTATTACTTATTCTTAAATATACATTTGCAATTCAATTTTTGTTACTTGTTAGATAATGCAGGATAATTTTCTGTAATAGTTTAAAATACATTTGGCAAAAATTATATTTATTCCATATATTTCCCTATTGGTGCAAAATTGGAAGAGTGATTTTGAAATACATATTATACATGAGATTTCCCCTCAAGATATCATCCCTGAAGTTTTACAAAATATTTTAACATTCTGACCAAAACTAATTCTAAATTTAAAGAATGATATTTTATGTTAAATGGTGCTTAGGATTAATTTATTTGATTTTTATAATAAACCTTCTTTTTACCATTCCAAAATTATTGCTTATATTCGAAAAAAAATTCAAAAGAGAAGTTGACATAAATAAAATATGAGCAATATTTATTCATTTTGAAACAGACTCCAGATTTTGTAGCCGATTTTGTTTGGTTTTTATGTACAAATACCTTAATGCTGTAAATTATACGCAGAAGCTGTTTATATTTTCATTAAATTATAATATTTTTGTGGGGATTTATTTGAACATTAAGTTAAAGAATATTTTCTAGTGATATTTTTTTAACATTAAGTTATAACATTTTCTTGAGATATTTCTTCAACATTAAGTTATAACATTTTCTTTAATATTTCTTTAACATTAAGTTATAATATTTTCTAATTGGACATTTTTAACATTAAATTATAGCAATTTCTAGGGAGATTTTTTAAACATTAAATTATAACATTTTCTAAGGATGTTTCTTTAACATTGAGTTATAATATTTTCTAGGAAGATTATTTAACATTAAGTTAGATATTTTTTATAGAGAGATTTTTTAACATTAAGCAATAATACTTTCTAAATAGATTTTAATAATTAAAAACGATTAATTCGATATTTAATTATGTTCCCTTCTTGGAAAACATTTTATTCGTCCATCACGTACTTCGATAAAACGCTACTGCGGAAAAGTAAAAGTGACTGAACATGTCCGTTATAAGAGAGGAACAATGAGAAAGAGATTTCATAAAGAATAAATAAATTGATTCAAAGAGCCAAATGGGAAATCAGTCCGATTAATATCAACTCGCTTTGCTGACACGCCACTTAGGGATGATGTCTTCAGAGGATTAGTCTTATCAACTGATATTTGTTAAAAAAAATTTCTATACATATTATTTTTCCTTACAAAGACATCGTTTTGTTATTTAAGGAATCTATCTGGTACTAAAGAATTTACATAAAATCCTTTAATAATTTGGTAATTAAGAACACTTTTTTTCTTCCTAATTGTTTCTATGCCTTTAAACCTTCTTTTTGGTCACACAGTTTCCATTTAAATTTTTAAAAATTAAATATTGTTCAAGAACATGGGTTTAGCCAAATTCGGTTTTCTAATTTAAAAAATATATATTAAAAATTGGAGGTTCAAAAGTTTAAAGACTTGAAGTTTCTCTATAATAATAGGTTACTTCACCTCCTAACTTTTTAAATGCAAAAATTAAAAAGGATTGAGTGTAATTTCTTCTTTTTTAAATTATATAGGGTGATTTAAAAGTGTTTCAACAAGATTTAAGGATACAGCACAGGTGCGAATTTTGCTTAACAGCATACTTTTGAAAAAGTCGTGTACCTGTAAACTATATAAAAATAATATATATATGACATAAAACATATTAATTAATTAATATGGTCAAAGCATTAGATACTGGAAATACATACCTTCTATATCATAGTTTAAAAATATGAAACAGTTTATGGTGACCTTTACATTAGGTTCGTAATTTATGCAATGAAAAATCAACCACTTTCATTGGTCAAACTATTTGCTAAATTCATTGCTACCACCTCAGATTTGCAGTATTCTGCAATCGGTAATCACTATATTTATTTATTATAAAAATGATGTTTGAAGTAACCAATGTCCTTTCGGAACAAATAAACTTTCTTGAGCGTCAGAAAAATAATCAAGTCGTCTATTAATTCCAATTAAAATTCTTCTCATAAAACTAAGATAAGCTGATCAATATTTGAATATTGTCGTAACACTTTGTAATCACCCTGTAAATATTATTTCTCAGAAAAGATTTTATTCACAGATAAAAATTGCACTTCCATAAAGTTATTAATCTTAACATTATATATATTAAGCTATCCTTATATTCTTATACTTAAATAAGTAAAAAGGCACTAAACATTTTTCTAAGTTTCCCACCTAATTATGTATGTATTTTTTCTCAGTTTGTTGCAAATCTTCTTTTGCAGTCCACTTACTTTTTTAAAAAACAAATTTTGCAAAGATTACTGGCTTTTTAAAATAGATAATTTATATGAACATTATTGCAGATTTTTCTGCATAAAAGTGTATATTTATAATTCTTATATATTTTGCTGAAAGTTTATTTTTAAAATTTGTTAACTTATTAAAATTTATAATTATTATTGGAAGAGCAATTCAGAATATTAGATAAGCACTTTTCTGAAGAAATATTTGCTCATAGAGTGTCCAAAAAGTTCCCGTACTGATGATTAGTGAATTTATTTTACAAAAACAATAGGTTTAAAAAGAATTATTTTTATTCTAATGATAAAAAGCACTTTTGGCATAACTAAGGAAAAAATACTGAACTTGCATTTATAATAAATGTTTAAAATGTCCACCCCTTTCTTGGTGACAAAGCTGAACTCGTTTGCGCATGTTTTTCGAAACGCTTTTTAACATGCTGGGAATGGTTTCTTGTATCCTTTGGGTAATTGCGATTTTCAAATCATCTATTGTTTGAGGATCACCTTTAGAAACCTTGTCCTTTAAATATCCCCACAGAAAAAAGTCCGGGATGGTCAGATCAGGGGATCGAGGTGGCCAAAGATTTTTTGAGATAAGTCGATCGCCGAAAAAAGCTTCAAGCCTGTACATGGTTTCATTACTCGTATGGCAAAATTTAATATACTTGAAAAAAAATAATGGAAAATGACTTTTTAAATTTGGAGTACGGGAACTTTTTGGACACCTGGTATATTGCATAGAATGTGAATATTTTAGAAATCATAACAGAGCAGATGATTTCTTAAGTAAAACAAGACTGGATTAATATGCTTATTTAGACAAAATACAACTTATATAATCTACAAAACTTTGATTCTGCTTTTATAATCGCTTTTTTACAATTTATTTGAAAATTTTTAAAGTAATGCAATTGATGATATGGAACAATTTTTACACTGATATGCTTTATAAAATGAATGTATGCCAAATCGTGCAGTGCCACAACATTTGAATTTTTTCAGCCGCAATTGCAAAACGTACAAATTATTCTACAACATTTATTATATAATTTTTATTGATATTTAAAATACTTTCCAAATATGCTTTCCATCCATTTGCAATAAAAATTTTATCCCAACAAAAACAAACTTCACAATTTATTTATATTGAAGAAAAAAACCCCTTTAAAGCACAAATTTGAGATACTTTTGAAACGTAAATATCACTTAATTATTCTATTCCACGCACTGAAAATTTAGTACTTACATTTTTAAATAAGTTTCTTAAATATTAGAACTGAATGCACACTAATTCGAATTTCGTAGTCAGGATTAAATTCTTTATTTGGTCCTTTGGCAGTAACGATAGTATTTTGTGTATGACAGCTTCTGGATTATACAAACATTTTCATATATTTTTGGCGACTTTTTTTTACGCCATAAATAATTTGAAGATGTTTGAGAATAGCGAATTGCTATTTCACCTTCATACTTAAACACTCCTAGAGCTGTTACATATTGCAATGGTAACACTATCTTGATTGAAAGCTTCTTGCATTGATTTATACCAAGAATAATGTACTTTCTGGTTAATTTACGACACTTTAAAAGTATTGAGTGTGTTCTCTTTTCAAGAATAGCTATTTTCTTTCCTTTAAAGAACGCACGTGAGCTTGCTCGCCGCCATAGCTATGGGCAATTATTCACTGACAAACTCGCCAAGTTCCACGCCAATCTGTGGATTGGCGAATATAATGCTTTAAATGGAAGCCAAATATCCTCTATTATAATAATGAAACAAATAATGAAAGCGAAGTACATATGACTATGAAAAATCCTAAAATCTTCAATGTTTGTAAATCTAACAGTGAAAAAAATCAATTTAATTGCAATCCATATAAAACTGGTATAAGTTTGCAACGCTTATTATTCTTGATGATATTATCAATTTTATATGCAACTAATTCCCATCAATAAGAAAGTCGTGGAATACTTGAAATTGTATCAAATATTTGATTATTTGAATTTAATGATTTATAAATCAAAAATTTATCGAATAATCCTTTAGAAATCCTAGATTCATTTCTCACTTATTGAAAAAGAAGCTGGAAGTTTCTCAACTAGTATTGAAACCCAATTAATCAAGAAAATGATTCTGTTACGAAAAGATGGAACTTTCATGACATTCATTAATAAAATGTTCTGAAATTCTGAAACGATATGACTATATATATGATCTAACAAAAGAAAAGTTACTATTTAAAATATTTTATAGCTTTCATATCATGATATTCTGAACTATAATTTAAATCCAATCGATAATGATTTTTCACAGAAAGATAGAACTTTTTTCGCCCCCTGAGTAATTAAAGTGTTCCAAAATTATAAGGCGATACATCTATATACATGATCTAGCAGGAAGACAAGATACTACATAAAATTCTCTGAGGCTTTCACATCGTTAAATTGCTCATCTAGAAATTAAACCCAGTGATAAAGATTTTGTTACAGAAAGATGCAATTCTTTTCGTGATATTTGTCACTGAAATATTACAAAGTTTTTAAACGATAATTTTTTATATGATCTTACAAGATTACAGACTCCACTTAAAATATTCTACGCCTTTCGTATCATTAAATTTCTCAGCTAGAAATTAAACCCAAGTAACAATGATTTTGTTACAGAAAAATGTAACTTTTCCGTGATTTTTGTTACCGAAATGTTCCAAAATTATTAAACTATATATCTATATATATGATCTACCAGGATTATAGGTGATATTTTAAATTCTCTACGGTTTTCACATCTTTAAATTTCTCAGCTAGAAATTAAACCCAAGTGATAATGATTTTGTCAAAAAAAAAAAGATGCAATTTTTTTGTGACATTTGTTACTGAAATACTCCACAATTCTTAATAGATATGTCTTTCTATATGAACTAACAGAAGGGCAAGTACTACTTTAAAACTCCATGGCTTCCATATTTTAAATTTCTGAACTAAAATTTAAACTCAAGTGATAATTACTTTGTCACAGAAAGATAAAAATTCTTTAGTGACTTTCGCTGCTAAATGTTCCAAAATTTTTAAACGATATATCTCTTTCTACAAACCCAATAATCGGTCACGTACTATTTCAAATACTTTATGGCATTTACATCATTAAATTTCTCTTCTAGAATTTTAAACTAAATGATAATTATTTTTTCACAGAAAGGTTGAACTTTTTTCGTTCCGGTCGTTACTGAAAAGTCCCAAGATTCTTCAACAATATGTCTCTCTATACGGTACTATTAACAGGAAAAAGTACTATTAGAATATTTACTATTTAAACATTCTATGGCTTTCACATGATCGGAAATTAGGTGCATATAACACTAGTGACACCATCAAATCTAACATTATTTATGCTTTAAGCTTCTACCAGTATCGCATGGATTGCAAAAAGATGGTTAACATTAAAAAACTCCCATCTCTTTTAAAATCGCATCAAAATTAATAATTGGTCGATAATTTAAAATAATGATTTTTTATTTATTAATAACATTATTTATTTCTTTTACCTTAAAAAATTACTCTTATATTTAAATTTAAAAATCATGTTTCAAATTTCTGTAAAAATAGTAACATCTTAAATATCAGGGAAAATATATATAATTGGCTTCAAAAATTTGCAGTGACTCGACTGGTTTTTGTTTTTTTTATCCCATCACGTGGTGTTATACTATCATAGAATGATCTTGAATTTGAACACATTTTTTATCCAAATTTATTTTAAAGTCGCAATTTTTTCGGGGACCAAATAGTAACTGTTTGCTTCCTATATGTCGCTTTGTTATAGATTAACCAGTATAGTGCTAAGTGTTAGATCATAGAATTAGATCTGTTAGTTGAGATACTGATGCAGAGAAACCGTTCAATGAAAAGTTTATGATCAAAAATCGATTAAATAGAATAAATTACATAAAAAATTAGCAACTTTAAATAAAGAATACATTTAGTTCAATAATAAGCAAATTTGAATGAGAAATCGATGATCGTATACTAGTATGAGCAATTTGATGAAATACCTCACATAATGCAATAGTATACAAAATCTAATAAAACTCAGCATTTTGAATATATTATAATTGTGGTTGACGCAAAACTAATTGGTATTTTAACAGATGGGTTAAAATATCAAAAGTTAATTTGGTTCAAATTGTAAGTTGTTCATGTAATGAAATAAAACAAGATCTTCTTGACCTAATTTTTAAAATACAATAATTCACAATCGATAAATAATTGAAACAATATATTAATGTTAGAAGTCCGATGAAAAATATATACATAAGAACTAAACCAATATAGATCCGACTATTAAAAATAATTTAATATTTGTTATAGATATAATGAAAAGATTTCTTGGATTTTTTTTTGTTGGAAACTTTAAGATTTAACACTTTCCAAACAAGTACTTCAGTATTAAGCTTAATTGACCACTGTACCAATCGTAAAATAATACTCAATATTTCTATAAAAACAAACCCTCGATATTGTAAATATTTTAAGTCCTTAAATAGCGTAAGAGAATTCTTTTTTTATTTCTAATTTAAAAATAGTTGAAGCATGAACAGCGTTTATCAGTTAACATCGCAAAAATCTCCGGACAAAAAAAATGAAGGAGATAATTTTATCTTTGAATACAACCTTGCTAGCTCATAAATTCAAAAAACTTATCATTTTTGACTTTTGACAAGCAACATTGTGTAACATAAAATTGACCTTGGATAATATCAATTTCGAAATTCTTTGCTAACATAGTGTGGTGATTGCTACACATATAAGCCAGATAACATCCCTCGGACCGAAGTGCACTTTTGGCCCAGCGGATATGGTACTTGGCTACTAACCATAAGATTCGGAGTTCGGGCCTAGCTTAATTCGCTATACACCCAAAAATGGTAACTTGACGACCGACCTTGACAACGCAACCTTCGCACATAGCTTCGTTCAACTGTCGTGGCGCCCTCTATCGGCGACTTAAAGCTTTAGACGCTCATTAAATACAAGTTGTTAACATCACCACCAACACTTCACATAAGTATCTTTCGCCAAACTCACTGGGGAGATACTCTGTGGTGAATGCCAAACATAGAAGCCAGATAATATCCCTCGGACCGAAGTGCACTTTCGGCCCAACGGATATGTTACTTGGCTACTAACCATAAGATTCGGAGTTCGGGTCTAACTTTATTCGCTATACACCCTAAAACAGAATTGATCTTCTATCTGACGCTCTAAGTTAACATTTCTTGAGGTGAATAACTTAATTTGTCTAATGAAATTACAATAGATTTGTGTAAATTATAAACATTACATCTCTTGAAAAGGAAAATAATAATAATACTTTCGTCGAACGATTTCTCTGACTTTTTAGTTCCTACTCTGTATGTAGCCTAGCATCAGCCAGAAAAACAAAACATATCAGGATCTTCCAACAACAAAAAAAGGTCTGGAATTCAAAATATATAGCAGAATGGTCTCTTTTGCACTAAGAGATATCTATATGCATGTTTTTTCAGGTTGTGGTGCTGGTTGCCCGCTTTCAAACCCATTCCCGTGGCTTTTTTGTGCCGATGAATGGCCTAGGGTAGACAGCGACATAAGATTTTCTTTTCACTAAATGCAGAAAGTAAAGGCAAATCTGCAACTTTTCTCACTTAGGAAATGGTAATCACCTCAAGTTTTATAATGCAAGAATGCTATTATTAACCCTATCTCCGTTCATTATTTAAAGAGACAAATTTCTATTTCTGATTTTAAAAAATTAAATTGTTAGTTATGAAAACTTATTAGCAATTATGGGAATTGAGTTCATTTTTCTAGTAATGTTTTATGGAATTGTGAGTTTAAAAAGAATAAAAAATCGGGAGAAAAAGGATGATTAGGCCCAATTTAGCATTACATTTTTAGTTAAATAAAATGAAATGGGGATTTTTCTATTATTTACTGACGAATAAAAAGTTTTTCCCCCAATATTCCTTACAAAATTTCTTTTCATTCCATTGTTAAAGTATGAAAAAAACAACAATTAATTACAATACATTTTCACAAATTTCAAAAAAAAAATGTTATGGATTCAAAAATTTACTTATACATGTTTCGTGCGAATATATGTAAAAAATCTGACTGTTTAATTTTATAGATAAAGAATAAAACAGAAAATGCTGGCTGTTTAATTTTATAGTTAAAGAGAGACACAGAAAAAAAACTGACTTTTTGATTTTATAGATAAGGAATAAAACAGAAAAATCTGGCTATTAAATATTATAAAAAATGAATAAAACAGAAACATCTAGCCACTTAATTTTTAGATAAGGATTAAAACAGAAAAATCTGGCTGTTTCATTTTGTAGATAAGGAATAAAATGGAAAAATCGGGAATGGAAAAATAAGTTTTAGATAAGGAATAAAACAGAAATATCTGACTGCTTAATTTTATAGGTAAGGAATAAAACAAAAAAAATCTGGCTGTTTCATTTTGTATATAAGGAATAAAATAGAAAAATCTTTCCATTTAATTTTTAGATAAGGAATAAAACAGAAAAATCAGACCGTTTAGTTCTAAAGGTAAGGAATAAAGCAGTAAATTCGTACAGTTTAATTTTATAGATAAGAAATAAAACAATTTTTTATCAAAATTAATTTTTTTTTTTGAAAAATACTTTCTTTTTGAATGATTCTTTTGCCGATTCATTGTACATAATATTATTCCCTTTCAGATATATACATGTACTTGTAATGTACAGCAGTATATTTGCAATAAGAGAAAAGAAAGGCAATTTATTTATCGCATACGAAGGAGGAAAGTAGCAATTAAATAGCGTAGCTTATTGCACTATTTATAAATAGTCTAGCTACAAATGCTATGATATTTTTATATCTTCCTTGAATCGCACTGCTATTTCGACTTCTTAAATCATGAATGTATTTCCACCATTTTAATCATTTCTTATTTCGCTTTGCTGTGGAAATTTTAAACATAGTATCTCTATTTACTAATACGATTAAAAAAATCTAGAAATGCTGAGTAGTTTAATGAATTCGCACAGCTACTTTTATGAAGTTTTGTTTAACAGCTCAATGTAAATATGTAACCAGCCATAAACATATATTAATGATTTCTATAGAAAGAAACTGATATTTATTGTGTGAATATATTTATGTCAAACATGCTAATTGGTGGTATATATTTTGCAAGTCACCCTACGCCATTGCATCCCAACCTTAACTGTATCTGTCCGCTTTAATGCTCTTACCACTGCTTTGTAAATAAAATGATGTTATACCGCTCTTGCATATATATATTATCTTCAATATTTCTACAAAATTTATTACATTTTACTATCAGGTATTGGCTAGTTTGATATTGATGATATGTGGTTGTTGTGCCGTTTTGTATCTGTATTTTATGAATGTATTAAACAGTGGCTCTTGTGAAAACATTATAAATAAAGAGTAAGACTATTATTCCGAAATTCTTGAAAATAAATAGAATAAATTCCTTTTTTAAACATTTATAAGTTTTGAAATAAAAATATTTCAAAATTCTTAAATTACTTAAATTGATATAAAGTTGATTATAAGATTTCAAATATCTTTAAATTCAAGAAAAGTTTTTTTTTCTTCTCATCAATGAAAATTAAGAGTATATTTAAAGAATGATTAAATATTGTTATATAATTTCTATAATATAATTGCAATTCTACGATCAAATGTCTTGTTAATAAAATGCTTTCATACACGTGGCATGCGTTAACAAAAATGTGAAAAATCTTTGCATTGGGAAAAAGTATCTCTTAGATAATATGTTTTAAAAATGTAGATAAGGTTTCTCTTTTTAAATGTAAAATCTAAATGCATTCTATAATCTAAACAGTTGAAATAGGCTTTCAAGTTTGAGAATATTCTAATGCTGTAACAATAAAAGCTAAATCTGAAGTTGAAACTCCACTTATTTACTAAAATTCTCTGATGACATTTTATAATAAAGTCATTACTCAATACAAAACTATGAGCTGATCGCAACTGTAAGCCTTTTTGAAACGGTATATTGCTGACTTCTGGGCTTAGTATCTGAACCCTCATTTAAATTCGAAAGTTAATCTATCTTGTTAATTTACAAAACCTCTATAACCATAACTCTTTTTGCATTAAACTTCAACTATGAGCTGATCTCAACTTTAAGTATCTTTGAAACTGCGTATTGCTGACTTCTGGGCTTAGTATCAAAATCAACATTTAAGACTAACCTTTTTTTACATAAAATAATATTTGTTAAGTTTATTTTTACTGAAAAGATATACATCGTTTCCTGTTTGATAAATTTATTGTGAAAGTTTATTTTTCTTTCCATTAGTTATAAAGATAATATAACTATTCTATCATATTGTTTATTCCATTGATTTTAAGCATTATAAATAATTTTCATCGTGATTACAATGGTTACAATTAACCACACTAATTCATTACTGAACTTATCATGTGTTACATTTGTAATTTATATTAATGGCCTTTTGGGAAAATATTGGACCAGATTAGGATCCTACGTCATCAGTATTAGAAAGGAGCAATATAATAATAATAAAAATAATAATAATCTGTTAATTTCAATGCCGCTTATGCCTTGATGGCATAGTGATCTGTTCATCTGTTTCCAAAAATGTCTGAAAGTCAAAGTTCCAGTTTTGAGGCCTATTTTTCTTTCTCTGCTCTCTCATACAAATGTGATGAGGTTTATTTCATGAAGAGTCTTGGTTTATTAACGCCTTCTCAACTTACGAATAAATTATATTAAAAATTATAAAAGCATCTCGCATCTCTTATGGATTAAAACAAAATATTTAATTTGATTGCATTAAAAAACAAAGTTTATGACATCATACTTTAGAATAAAATAAGCATGTCACGTTAGACTCAACTGAGTTAAGGTTAGTTTTAATTTATCATCAAGCTTAACTTCCTCTTCTTTTTTTTAAATATATTATTAAAAATTCAAATGAATTAGAATTCCCTGAATTTGTTTTTAAAGGTTATTGTAAAAGTAAGTTTTAATTCTTGCCATTTGTAGAAAACAGTACTCAATGATAACATATAAGGGGAATTATCAGTAAAAGAATTTATGAATAGCTTTTAAGTTAACCCTTTGTAAGGTCATGAAAACTAGGCTTCATACTAAATTTTTCAATTTTTGAATGAAGTTTTGTTGGTTGAAATAAGTTTTGACAATTTTTTCAGTAAGACAAAAATTTATATGCTTCAATTTTTTTATCTCACAGAAAATGGTGTAGTTTGATTTATTACTTAATTATTAATTAATCAAATTAACTAATTAATAAAATTAAAAATATCTATTAAGCTAAATAAATTTCATTTTTAAATCAATCACAAACCTAAATATATTTTAATATACCCTGATTAGAAATAAACAACCTTTTAAAGAATTAAAGATGATGTTTTGGCAAAAATATAAGCGAATTATTATGCACCTATACTTATTCAAAATGAAATAAATCTTAAATAACAATATATAAATTTGAAACGAGTTTTATTGTTAGTTCCATTTTTTAAGAGTGGAAGAATATATTATACTATTATTTAAATTATATTAATAAAGTTCTTAAAATAACAGCCACTTGTAGTGTATTTTCCCAGAAATATCAACTTAAAATAAGAAGTGCAATCATTTTTAAGAATAATTATATCCAAATCTTCTATAAATAAATACAAAAAAAATTAACATAGTAAATTATACTCATCATTGAAAAAATTTAAAATCAACGTTCTCAAAATTGTACCAGGGATTAATTATAAAATTCTGACATAATAAACTTTTATAATCATATGAACACTCTTTATTTCTCTGCTCACAGAGTCACTGTTTCTTTAGTAATATCATTATATATTACTATGGCTTTTACAATATGAAGCCTGAGAGCACCTTATATATGTACTGTATTTGCCAAAGTAAAAGCAAAGATACTTTTATAAGATTTCAGCACTTAAACTACCCTACGTGCCTCTGTATATACATATATATATAAATATATAAACAAAATGATTGTGTATGACGCTGTTGGAAGTAATATATATATGTTCATATAAACATGTACATATATATCCCAAAAATACATACGCCATTATCACAAAAATCACAGAAACAAGATTGCTGCAATATGTATTGTACGTTGATTTAATCACTAAACGTTGTACATTCATTAATTCACTGGATATTGTACGTTTATTTGTACATTGAAAGATTTACTTAAAATATTATGGAATGGAGAGTTTTAATTTATATATATATATTCTACTGATATTTTTCATTCTATTAATAATGTTTATAGCTAGATGATGCCATTGATATAGAGAATTGTTCTATAGACAAAAGCAAATATAATTTCTCATTAGACATTTGATGCAAGTCGAATTTATTTATTTATTGTGATTTCATATTTAAAAAAACATTTGTTAAATGCTAACATAAGATTTGTAAATCAGCATTATGACAAAAAGTTCTGCATGTTATATCTGCATGTAATAAATATACGTTAAGGTTATAAAGGTAATAAATATACGTTAAGGTTATGAAGGTAATAAATATACGTTAAGGTTATAAAGGTAATAAAAGTTAAATACTAAATAAAAGTTAAGAAAAAACTAAACAATAAAATTTAAAAATTAAGCTTTATTTTCAGGTGAGATTTGCGAAACTTTTATAATTTCATATAATTTTGGATCAGATAACAAGTTTTCATCAACATGTTTGAAAAAAGAAATAATTTTTAAAAGTTTTATTCATAAATTATGATCAAAAAATATAATTTAAAACTATGATTCATAAAAATAACTTAATTTTTGATATTAGTTTAAAATTTTAATCTCAGTTAAAATATGATTTTAAAAAATATATTAATTCAGTGTTTTAGGTTTTATCGAGTCCTTGGATTTAAAATATCTTCGATTTTATTTTTATGTAAATCTTCAGCTGAAATTAATCATCTAAAGATACTAAATATTTCTTTTTATTTGAATTTATTCATTTTCGTTTATATAATATATCCTGAGCAAATTTTTGAATTTTATTTAACTATTAATATTTTTTTTAAAAATAAAATAAACTCTTAGCCATTTTTTGCAAGATTAATATTTTATTTCCTGATGAAAAGTATAAATTATAAGTTATTAAAATAAATAATCATCATTAAATAATATGCAATGGCAATATTTTAAATATTTAAATCACTATTTATAATATGGAAAATATCGGTCAAATTATTGAATCATGTTTGTAAATAAAAGTAAGATTAAGCAATTATTTTAATTATTTTATTTATAGATTCAATTAAGAATATTGCAGAACTTATTTGTCATAAAGCTAAATCGTTTGATTAAACAACTTAATGCAAACGATTTTATCAAAAAATAAAAAAACATTGGATTTAAAATCAGTAAATATTTTTGACATAAAGTTAC
>JAOUZG010046976.1:891365-923749 GCA_026289955.1 Argiope argentata
TATTGTGAATATTATAAATCTTTAATATTGTTAAGATTTACAATTGTGAATATTGTCAATCTTTAATATTGTTAAGATTTACAATTGTGAATATTGTCAATCTTTACAATTGTGAATATTGTCAATCTTTAATATTGTGAATATTGTCAATCTTTAATATTGTTAATCTTTAATATTGTAAATGTTGTAAATCTTTAATATTGTAAATATTGTAAATCTTTAATATTGTTAATCTTTAACATTGTTAATCTTTAACATTGTGAATCTTGTAAATCTTTAATATTGTTAAACTTTAACATTGTTAATCTTTAATATTGTAAATATTGTAAATCTTTAATATTGTTAATCTTTAATATTGTAAATGTTGTAAATCTTTAATATTGTAAATATTGTAAATCTTTAATATTGTGAATATTGTAAATCTTTAATATTGTTAAACTTTAACATTGTTAATCTTTAATATTGTGAATAATGTAAATCTTTTTGTAAATTGTAAATCTTTCCACTAATATGTACATTAAACATTATTCGAAAGTAATTTTTAGCTGTAATAAAATCCATTATAAAATTAACGGTATTTACCTCTTGAAATCGTTTTGTTCTAAATTTTTGAGTTTCCTTGGCTTATAAAAACGTTGATGAATTATTACAAAACCTTTAACTTTAACTAAATGAAAATCATTTTTGAATGCAAACTTTTTCCTCTCATTTATTTGATTTTTTTCCATAAGTTTGATAAGATCTTTTACCTTGCTACAGAAATCTTTGCAAGTTGGCGAATACCACAGGAAAACAAACAAACAGACTTTCAAAAAATGTCCATTAAATTATTGAATGCGTGGAGAAATTTTAAACAATGAACTCAGGAAAATTTCAATTATAAAAATATCAAATTAACAAAAATTGATGAGTAAAGGTGGAATACGAAATTATACATTGTTCTTCAAATACATTTTATTATCTTCTAATTAAGAGATGGCATTGAGTAAATATATGAGCATTCTCGTCATTTGTGGTTTTCGTCCTTACATCTCCCAAAGTTTTAATAATAAATAAAAATACCATTTTCAAAGTATCTTAATTGGCGGAAAGTTTCGTTTGTCAAAATAAAACTAATGAAATCAATTGAAATGAAATCTTTTTCTCTCTTTCTAAGTGGAGTATATTAAAAAAACTCTAAATAAAAAAAATCTATTTCTAAACGTGTATGTTTTCTAATTTACTCGTTATACTCTAGAATTTCATTAAGTATTAAGACTACCAGAGACCTTTAAAAGGACTTTTTGCAATGATCACCTTAGTAATTTGAAATTTTACATGCTTTAAGAGTAACACTATAAGAGATGGCACACAAAATTTCAAAGCATGATACTAATTTATCTATGTGCTAGGGGTATTAATATAATATAATATTAACGATAAATAACGTTAATGAAATATGTTCCAGGCGCTCCAAATTTAATAGCTCTTTAAAAGGTTACTACTGACCCTTTTAAAACAAAAATCGGGATTAATCTTGAAGTTTGAGTATTTAATCTCAAAATTAACCAATGCAATAACTCACAACTACTTAATTTTTTTTTAAAAAAAATCAGTAGTTTAGAGTTATTACATTGATTAATTTAGATATTTTTCAATCAAATCTCAAGATTAATCCCGACTTTTGTTTTACAAGTGTTAGAGTAAGTAATAACAAAAATTGGAGTATTTTCGAACAAATTTGGAGCTTCTGGGACGTTTTTCCTTAACATTATTTATCGTTAATATTATATTATACTAATCCTCCTAACACATTAATAAATTAGTATAATGCTTTAAAATTTTGTGTGTCATCTCCTATAGTATTACTCTTAATGCATGTAAAATTTCAAATTGCTAAGGTGAAAATTGCAAAAAGTCATTTTAAAGGTCACTGGTCGCCTTAATTACTTTAAAAGTCATTATAGCCAGAAAATAATCATAACATATAACATATTACTTTGTTACTGGTCGCCTTAATTACTTTAAAAGTCATTATAGCCAGAAAATAGTCATAACATATAACATATTACTTTGTTTATGTTATATAAATTATTTCGTTAATAACATTGTATATTCTTTTCGCCATAACGCATTTAAACAGCAGATTTCCACATAAAAATAGGAATGTTTGCTGTAATTTTTAATGCGAATCTCAGAATTTTATTGAATTTAGTGGAAATTTATAGACATTTAGGAATTTGGGTGAATTTAGTTGAAATTTTCAACACACACATTTCAATAAAAGGCGAAGGTCATTGACAAATTTTAGTATTCTAAAAGTCATATAAAATAACCTTTCTATACATTTTAATGAAGTGTTTGGTGTTTATGAAAGTTATATAACTTTTATGAGACAGTTTAAACTCAAAGAATTATCTATTTAAAAATAATTATTTTGATTTCTCCCAATTTCCTCATCATTTAAAAACGTTTTTATAATTGAATTTGATACTGAATCTGTTCTAAATTTAATTAAGTTTTATTTTTATTATCATGAAGAATTTTATGGATTTTGAATACTAAAATTTAAATAAGAAATTATATTCTTTGGAAATTAAAAAAGAATCTGGATTGTCATTTCAATTTTTATTTCATTTGGTTTTTTACTTGCAATAATTCATAATAACCTGATTTCAATAAAATCCCATTTTTCATTCTGATCAAAAGCAAAGTTTTAAATAAATTCATTCTAAATTAATAATTAAAATCCAGATAAGAGAATTTTGAAATGATTTGCCTAGATTAGTATCTGTGCAACACTTTGGAGAATCATTCATTAGAGAATGTGTTAACTTTTATATTACTAAATATTATATTATGTAAGGAGGAACTAAAAAACTAAAAATGAACTAAATAATATGTAAGGAGGGTGCCAAATTTTATTAAATTTTTTTTTATAATTTTAATAAATTTCCTCTTATTTAAATTTAAGAACAAAAATTATTTGAGAATTCCAAACTTAAATATGTTATTTATCCTACAGAAGTGGTTTTTAATACATATAAATTATTTTTATGAAAAAAGTTTTGAAGTAATGATGTTTTGGATAAAATTAACACAAAACTGTAATAAAAAGAAAATTCACGATTTTTTTCTGATATTTGAATGAAAGATTATAAATCAGTGTATACATTTTTTAAAGGAATTTATCTTCGAATCAATTTATTTGTCTAAAAATTTACAACTGTTTTGTTTTATCAAGGCTCAATAAATTCTCTGAAACTTTTTTTCTCCCAATTCTAGAAGAACTAGTCAACCAGAACGATATAAAAAGCGCAGAGAAAAAGTATAAGCCCTCAACCAGAGTTTTATTTCCATAATGCCATTGTGAGGGAATGAAATTTTTTTTGTCACTTTTAACTTATCCCCTTTTTTGTGACACATTGCAATTACGTTAACGGACGAGGAAAAAAGAAGAAAAAAAATATCCGTTCACGCTTACCTTATGTAATAAGCCTGGGATTCATTTTGGCTTATTTTTTCGACAAATCCCATCCTAGTAATTTTTTCCCTTTCTTTCTTATTTTTTTACTTCAATTATAAAAAAAACCTTTTTTTAAGTTCTTCTATTTTTATCCTTTTTTTAAACACTTTTTATTATAAATTTTTAAATGGATGGAGGAATAAAAAATAAATGCATTAAAATGTGAGCTTTTTAATTCTTTTTATTCATTTCAATTATTTTCTGTTTATGGTAATAAATTACAAAAAAAATTTTGAAATGAACTTTTTTGAAATTTCATCTGCATTCCACTATAGCATAATATTCTCTATTTTTATAAATTAACCAACAATTAAAGTATTTATTTCAACTATATTCTGATAGAATGCAAATCATTCGAATCGTTGATTATGCTGGTAAACTTTTATATTAAGAATTTCTGTTATTAAATTTTGATAAATTATAAATTGAAGATGCCTAATTGAAGAATTACCAAAATAAATTAAATTTGCAATTTGCAAGAATATCAAAATGTCTTCTTAAATACTGATTCCATGAAACATATGTGGCATTTGAAGGTCGAGGTAAACCCTCGACAATAGCAGCCGAGTAACATAACCACAATACAAAAATAATGCTTGTGTATCGTGGAAGTTATCTGGCTTATGAAACTAGCGCCACAATGCTCCCCCACCAAGGAGTTGGTGAAGAGACGACGATTTTATAGCACCAAGCGTTATGACGAGCGTCTGGGTGAGTTGACAAGCAAATGAGTAAGTGATGCGACAAATGATTTTGACGGCTTTAGTTTTGGTGGTTTCATCAAGTGTGTCTGACCACGTTTGCTGCTGATAGATGGCGCCACTATAACTGTACGAGTTTGAGTAATCAAGGTGACCATAAAGGTGACTGAAGTTTACGGTATGAATCCGCAACGCTAGTGTTTGTAGCCAAGTAACATAACCCCAATACAAAAGTAATACTTGTGTAAGGTAGATGGTATCTGACTTATAAAGCTAGATAAATACATATTATATGCTCTACATAAAAGAAATTATATGTTTAAGCAAATAATTTAAAGCATTATTCATATGACAAAATATCTTCAAGAAAAATGTGATTGTGTAATGGTTTTCCGTTACATTTAAAAATTCACTACACATTAAATTTTTTATATCGTATTTATTATTTACATTAAAAATCACCTATCGTCCGTTTCTTCATTAATTATTTCTTAAATAATTTAATAAATATACGAAATGAAATTCTATTTTAATTTTTAATTGATAATAAAAACTGATGAACGATTACTGAAGTATGCACTGTGCTACAAAAACGTTAACTTTTATTTTTATTTAGATGCCAGGAACTTCGGCTGTTATTAATTTCATTGAATTTACAATGAACAGATGTACATGATTATTTTATAAAAATAGTTTCAAATATAGAATTGAGACAGATGTTACAGTAGCATTGTTCTGAACGCTTTAAACTTGTTTCCTTTATTGCCTATGTGAATATTCTAAACGAAGTTGAGTAATATGGCCCAGATTTCATATGCAATTTATGCTTGTACATCTTTTAATTCTTCATCTCAATTTTTCAGCTTTTTCTTTTGATTCTTCACATGATTTTTTTGTTTCCTCTTCGGTTTCCTTACATAATTTATCCCTTGATATGTGGCATAAATTGTTTTTTTCTCTTCTGATTGCTCATGTAAATTTTGCCTTTTCAAAATGGAACCGTTTGTATTTCTCTAAAGAATCTGAAATTAGCTGTTCAGCTAAGATAAGAAGATTAAAAAAATTTAAGACAACATTAAAAAATAATTTAAAAATTTCTCTGCTAATTTCGCTTTTCCAATTGTTCTTATTGTTCTAAGTTAATAATCTGTGATAGTCAAGAATAAAATGACCGGATGATAGTTAACAAAAGGAAAAAGAGCTAATAAATGAAAAATGTAATGACCACTATTTTACCCCATGAAATTAAGTGTAAATAAAAATTAAAAGGAAATTCTCTATGATCTTTCAATGTATCATGTCAGAACATCATTTCTTGAACGGCCAAAAACCATGCGCTCGTGCAACTTAAATTATATTTTTATTCCTTTTAATGGTTTGAGACACTTTAGTATTGCTAACAATAAAAAACCCTCTGTATTTTGCATTTAATGATTAAAAATATATCGCGTTTCCAGTTTTTTCTTTTCATATAATCAAGTGCTCAAAATAACTTATTTCTAGGTTTTATTTTCTGTTATAAATACTTGTTTTTTTTAAATCAGAGTTTTTGTAAACGCATAAGATTTATCGCCTAGGGATTTTCGTTGACGTCAAAAACCTTATCCCAAGAACAATATAATGTTCTGACATGATAAAAATGCCAACAGATCCGAAATGATGGTTGTTTCAAAACAAGAGGGGTTATATTCAGAAAACAAGAGTTCTAATAATATTATTAGCAAATTTCTTCATTAAAGGGGGAAGGGGAAATGAATTCGAGGAGAAGGGCCCCAAAATATCTTTAAGCTCAAAACAAAAATTTGATTTGAATATATTACAATAATTTCTTAATAGCCTGTCTGTGTTTCCACACAGAATTAATAACATTCTTCTATCCAAAACTAATTAAATCAGCGCATCCTATGAAAAAACCCCAGAAATCCTGAATTTTCTAAATAGATTTCTTTTAAGTCTTTAATTTCAATAAGAAAACTTATCAAAGTCGTCAAAAAAATCGAATTCGGAATTTATGAGAATCTCTAATTTTTAGACATCTTGGCAAAATAAATGTTTGGAATAAGTCTGCCTGTGTGTACAGATGCATATTTGTGAACATGATATCTCAAGAAGGCTTTAAGCCTTACTGGTGACTTTTTTCTTATAGTTTTTATACCAAATTTGTAGATACATATCAAATTGTGAACAAATTCCATTAAAAAGATGCATATTTAACTAGTTCTCCTGAATAAGCTATTACAATAACTGCAAAACGAAAGGAGTCAGATAAATAATATTTAGATCTGGAATTTAATAATAAATTCGTAGATTCTATTCAAATTTGGAATCAGAACTGTGAACGAGGTGTCTATTTGTCGGCCTTTACTTTCAAAACCATACAAATGCTATAACTAAAAAACATAACAATTTAATTTTATGAAATTTAGTATGTGATTTTGTAGCTTTAATTGTAACGCTGTATCAAAGCTTGGCTTAATTCAGTTAGAAATAGGACTGCTAATTCAAACTGTTTCAAATTGCGTTTTGCAATTATTGTACAATTAATTACACGCCAAATATCAATCGAAAAAATGCCATGCAGCACATGACCGAATAATAAAATTCCTAAAATCATCCCCAAAAATTATTTTTTAAATGTAGTTTTCCAATGCCATTCAAGATATTGGTGGCCTTATTCAAGAGGGAGGATTTTCTAAATATTTCACAATATGGTTTGATGTAGAAGAATTGAAAGCAAATTTTTGCTCAGGCTTTGTTCTCTCCTTTTCGTCAAGTTTCAATGCACCATATTCATCTCAAATACACTACTGGTATTTCAAAATGTAATCAACATTGTTAAAAACAGATACTACTTAATAATAATAATTCCTTAGCAAAATTTACTAATATTAATCAGTGACATTATTAAGTATTTTGAGTAAAAGCAAAAATCAGTAATTTAAAACTAATTCAGTTTTTATATAACTCTCTTATACTCATAAAAGAGCTGAATTTTAAATAATTGTTTTTACATTTCAGAATTGTGAAACTGTCATAATTTAAATAAATACCAAAATTTTCAATTTAATTTCTCAATTTGGTTTAAAAAGATATAGTAACAGACTATGAAAATCAATTATACTTTCAAAAAATCGAGAAAATTATTTGATATCACACTAAAAGCTTCTATTATACACATTCTAGATCTGTTTAAATTCTACTATTATTTTTCCATCGTGAATAAAATTAATATGTAATATTATCAGCAATGAATAAGTCATAATGTATAGATAAATAATAGTATTAAAATTCAAATACCACACAAATTTAATCCTTGTTCAAGGACTGTCTCTTTCAGGATTCAGTGCAATATTTAATCCTTGTTCTTTGCGAATCTTTTGGCTACACCAAGCTGTTTTATTAGTAATCTGTTTTGCTAAGAAACCTTTTAAAAATTTCACAACTGCAGATGATCAGAAGACATGTGATTTTTAAACCCCTGTATAATCCTTAATTCGCATTACAGCTTTATTAAATTTTTAAGCTTTGATTTTGTAATATCTCTTAAATTTCCCCGTTTTTATTTTGAAATAATCTACATTTTGAAATGAGACATAATGAAATTGAATTATCTACAACTTAAATATTTCCAGAGGAATATTTTGAATATTTAAAAGGATATTTATTTTTATTTAAATCGTATTCTTTAATATAACATTTCAGTTCCTATTATGATAATTTTATTTTTTATATAGATAATTTTGAATTAATAAATTAAACGGGAAAGTATTTTTATATTGAAATAAGACAAGCATTTAGCTATATATGTTTTCTCATTAATAATTTAGGTTATTTTAGCGAGTTTTCTACATGAGCTTAATAGAAAGGGAGATAATGTTAGATCAACCATAATTTAATAGACTACAGCATACTGAAGAAGAATATTTAGTAGAAGATTATGTGGCCTATAATATACGATTGAGAAGGCTATTTTTAATGTAATGGTACATTAAAATATATTTAAAATTAAAATTAATTTTTAAAAATTGATTTATCAAATATATTTAACTAATTTGACTTGCTAATTGACAGATGAGATAATAGACAAATTTAGACATCTCATTATTGTGCGATATATGAAAATAAATCATCAATTTTTTTTTGGAAACGTTTGACAAACAACTTAATTGCGCATAAAAACTGATAGATTTGGTGGAAATTTTGATACTTACGTATTATACCGTCTTCGACAGCGGTTTAGTAACTCATTGGCGACGGATCTAAATTTAGTGATAAAGATCAACGTATTACACCATTGCCGGATTGCCATAATTGGTGGTTTAGAAACTCATTGGCGATGACTTCAAATTTGGCGATAAAGTTGGACGGTATAATACGTAAGTACCGATATTTTACTTATCAAACCTTAGAAAGGGTGAATGAGCGTTATTTTAAAACTAGTAAGACGGCGTAAGATTTAATTTAAAAAAATTATTTTCTTTGATGCGACTGTTAAAAGCTTAAGCTGATTTATCTTAAAGAGAAACATAAATATGTACAGATTTTCCTTTTACATCCTTAAGGACACCTATTTACATACATATATATATGTTTTAAATTTGTTTCGTCTATTATGTCTTCTAATCTCTTTGGCGAGAGGTCTATAATAGACTTCATATCAATTGGTTTTAATCTCCTGGATATGGATAGTTGAGATAGAACAAGAAGATTATTCAAAATGTGCAATTACAAATTGAGGTTATTCAAATTATTATTATTAAAATTTTATTACTTGCATTTTTAAAATTGTTAAATTTTTTTCTAAATGATAACAAAATATTTATCAAAATTTTCTCAGCCGAATTAAAAATTCTATTGCAATCACTTGATTAACTAAAAAAATATAAATATAAAAATAATATCAAGAATACGAACATTTAAAAGCAATTGAAAATCTTTGGCTCAACTAAATGAGTAAACTTTTTATTATAAACAATTATATACATTAAGATAAACGAGAAAATAATGTATATTAATGGAAATAAAAAAATCGATTTCAATAGACCGTTTAGGTATAGCTTCACACCCACGATTAGTCAAATTGTCTGCCGTTAAAACCATGTTATTATCAAATTGTGGGACTCCGTGTTGATTCAATTGTCTCGTATATTTTCTATTCATTGTACGCGGGAACATTTCCAATGAAGACAAATCTAATTAAATAATAAACTTAAATGCCTGAGTCATCTGTTTTTTAATTTACACAGTAATGCAACATAGGTTTTAAAATCGTTTGATAAATTTTGTAGGCATTAAATAAATTCCATTTTTAGCAATCAATAAGGCAATAAAATAGTGTGGCCAAATTTTAAATAAAGCAATGAAAAAAGTTTCAATTTCAGGGTAATTATTTCACTTATTGCTAAAAAATTGAATTATTAAAAAGACAACTTTTGAAAGCATTATAAAATTCATTTAAATGTAAGGCACTGTAAAATTCATTATTTTACAATTTCTAATCTAAACCTGTTGCTGCTAAATTTTAAAGTAAAAAGGCACCCTACACATATATTATAAAGTAAAAAGGCACAATGATTTAAATTTCTTTAAATTTAAGGCACTGTAAAATTCATTTTTTTTTACATTAATGTTCTCAGATGTTATATCGAAAAAGACTCAGGTTTATTTTAATTCATTGAAATTTTTCCAAAAAAGTCCATGTCATTGAACCTTTTTACTTTCTAATGTATGTGTATTGTGACTTTTTACTTTCAAATTTAGTACCAACAGGTTTAGATTAGTTTCATTGTATTAACGTCCCATTGTAAAGCGACACTAGAGCTATTTTGGGAAGGATCTCGTAATTTCGAACCATGGTCAGTTGAAGAGGACGACACCTGAGTTGTCATGCCTCTTTCCACATCATACCAGCCGGAGGACATTTGGCCTGAAGTATTTAACGTGCAACAGATCATCTTTTATGAGGGTCATCTATGGAATCAGATCGCAAACCTGAAACCCTAAGGGTCAAGCGTAGAACCTTTAACAGCAGACGATTGCGAACCCTAGCAGCAGCTGGTCAGATGGTCTAGCCTATGTAATACCAATACACATAGATATACATACCAACATTTATCTTTACAGTAAGTAGAGATTGTAACTCTCCTAAAAAGTGACTTTTTAATCGTGCCATATTGAATTTTCAAATTAAACATTGTAACATTATTTTAGGAAAAAATTATTGTATTCTTCTTTTATTCAGTTTATCTAAGTTTGAATTTCTGCATGTTGACTTTTCCAATACATATGTTATGCGTTTGGTTTTTGCTTAATTCTTATAATTAATTTGCGAAATTAAGACAATGTATATTAAGAAATGTATTTGCAAAATTAAGGCAATGTACACTCCAAAAACTTGATAAAAATATGTCATTCGTATATATAATATAAATGTGTTCAGATAATATATTGTTACAAGCGGACGAATGCCGCGGAAGTGTGCTGAAGGAGAAAGCATTGGCGAGGATCTTTGCGCCAGCCAAGTTGATTTGGCGAGGGTAATATTCTGGTAGCCCCCCAGAACGTTCACGGTGCGTCACGTTGCTCCTGGGCGCTCTCTCGCTCGGCTGTACAAGGGACGGGTTGCCGCAACCTGGGAGTTCCTCTCGGAAGAGTAGCGATTCTTTGTATGAGCTGATTATTTTCTCGCTTGTTATTAGTGAGCTATGCTTACGTTTGACGTTAAAGTTGTATAATTGAGCTCGCTGTGATGTACTATTTGCTGTGCTATACGATAGCTGTTTTGCAGTCTGTGTTTATTGTGCGTAAGGCTTGCATTTACGCTGTAAGTGACTGTTGACTGCTGCATTGTGTTTATCTGAAGATTTACTTTATTAAGTCATCCTGTAAATAGCTGTAAATAAATTTATTTGTGCTGTCCTCAAATAAAGTCAATTCAATCCGAACCCGATATGCTAAAAACGTAATAATATTAAAGAATAGTTGATGAAAAATAATGTCAGCAGAAACAAATTGGCTACTTTATGAATCTTCTTTATGAAGTTCTTTATAAGTTCTTCTTATTGAATTTTCTTTTACATCATGAGACATAATTCTGATGTTTTCTTACATCTCATCTGTTTTCCAGTTGATAGAAGTCAAATTGCTTACTATATTTACTCTTTATTCTTGCATATTGAGATCATATGTAAAGATTTAATATGGAATATAAAATGTGCTTCTGGGGAAAAAAAAGCTACTGAAACTGTTATTGCAGCGTTTGTCGACAAATGCAGTAATTATAAGGTAATTATATTTCGCACTTTCATCAATAATCACCTTAAGCTGCCACTGTTTTGAAATTAGTTTTAACTATTTTGCGATGTAATACTAGGTAGTAAATACCTTATAGGAAACAATAACCGAATGTGTGGCGGCTGGCGCTCGTTAAATATGTCGTGGTCACACAGTCCTCCATGTCGAGTGTAATACCACTGGGTCAAAGGTGATCGTTCTCTGTTTCAGGTCTAAGTTACGATCTGAGGATGAATGAATAAGTATGCATGAATGAAGTCCGACCCCTAAAAATGATTGTGACGCGTGTGTAGCTAAGTCGTACTCTTGGCCTTAGATGACGCTAGTTGCAAAACAAAAGACGAATATCTCCGGCTTAAAATCTGCTGATGTATCAGTGGAGCTTGTCCATGGCAAGTGCCATAAGTAACAACAATAGCAGGAAACCATTAACCTAAACAAACAAAATATCCTCCATAATAATATTGAAGAGCTTCTTCTTGCTTCTTCAAAAAGAATGAGAGTGAGAAGAACATCTAACAAAAGTCCAGAACCACCATATTTGATAGTCTTGAAGTTTTAGAAATACGAAAGCTTTCATCACAAATTTATAATTTAAACAAAAGAATTTTTTCTTCTCCTTTTCCTTTTTTTCGCAGATCGGTGTCACCAAACTATGTACAGAAAACTAAGGAATGAAAAAGGACTTTTTTTTATGCTGAGGAATTTAAAGACTGCGCCCGTTATTTGAGGAAGAAAGATTGACCTATATGAGAAAAGAAGATATTTTTAAAAAGAAATAAAATGAAAAAAATATATTTTTTACTTTATTTATTTATTTATACATTTTGGAAAACTGTGATTTAGATTAATTAATGCAACCGGTTGAATTTTTTTTTCTTTTTTTATTCAAAATTCGATAACAGAAAGCTGAGATTAAAAAAAAAACTATCGGAAATAAAAAATGATTTGCCGTTTTTTTAATACAAAAGAATTTAGAAACAGTGTGAATTACAGATGAAAAAAAAAATTCTTCTAGTAATTATATGCAGCTGTTTTAAAATTAGAAGAAATAAAGATTTTTTTTAATTTCATTTTTACATTAGAAAAAAGCAATATCTGAATTCTAAAGTTATTAATACCAAATTACAAAGATTATTGATCTGAAATAACAACCGTTACTTCTGGCAAACCAACAGGTAGACAAAATCGGGTAATTCTATAATAAATGCTAATATATAGCTAACATAAAATAAAAAGACATTCTTCTTCGGAAAAAAATAACACTCTTCATCTTACAACAAAACTAAAATTATTTTAAGATTTGTTTCAGTCAAATTGTGTAAAAAAATTAAAATAACTATTTAGAGACGATTTCTTTTTTTTTTTCTGAATTTTGAAAAATAAAGTTGTGAAAATATTGATTAGAGCAGGGGTTCTCAAACTTTTAGACATTGTGACCCCCTTTTAGACTAAGTATTTTGGTGACCCCCCCAAGTTTTAACTCTGTCTAAAGTTTAGACAGATTTTGAAAATTTTACACATACTCAAGAGTTCATAGAGTATGTGTTGGGTATTGGCATCGCATCCCTCGACATTTCTTCTTTCTCCTTACCGGTATCATCCCATCTTGAAACTTTGATTGAACAGTTAACAGATTACATTCCAGTTAAGAATATGAGTTAAGGATACAGATTACATTCCAGTTAAGGACGAAAAGGCCGTTCAGTGAGAAAGCCGTCACAAAAACTGAGCTAAGTGTCCGTCATCATGATCAACTGTTAGAGATTTCAAGATATCAGTCAGCTAAGGCTTACTTTTAACAAAGCTTTAGTCGACAAATTTTGGATACGTATTAAAAAGGAATACCCAGAATTGTCCACAGCAGCATTCAAAACTTTGATTCCCTTTTCTACATCTTACAACTGTGAACAAGGATTCTCTATAATGATAAATTTAATAACAAAATCAAGAAATCGTTTGATACTGGAAATTGACATTGTTTTGTGTGTTACAAAGCTCATTCCAGACATTAAAAAAAAGATTAATTCCAAACAAGCTCATGTATCCCACTAACTAATGGAACACAAAAATAACTTATATGTGCATCAAAAGCTTTATGTTTATTCTTTTTTTAATAAAAACTACAGCAATAAATTAATTTTCTTTAAATTTTATTTCCACATCTCGCGCCCCCTATGGATAAATTCCGCGACCCACCATTTGAGTACCCCTGGATTAGAGATAATGATAATTGAACCGCTTTCTTCTTTGAATCTATTAATTCCCAATATATTTTGACACTTCATGATTTTAAATTTAATTTCTCATTTTCTGTCTGATAATCGAAAAAATTGATTCGAAAAGACCAAAAAAAATTAGCCAAATGAAAATTAATTTGGTTTTTGCCAATGTGTGTGTGGCAAAACATTTTATAATTGCTTTTATTCCTAGTGAAAAAGAAATAATATATATAGATTAATTAAGCTTTTTTTAAATTTTCCTTTATCTGCATATATCTTTATTTCTTCTGTTTTCTGACGAAAACAAATGGTAAACAAAGAATAAAATCATAAATTTCTATTCTTTTAATTTTATTCATATTTTTCAGAAATCATTTTCATTTTCAGCTTAAACTACCTTATACTTATAATATTTAAAATGCAATAATATTTTAGTATAAAAAATGCAAAACTTTAAATGATTGCAGAATTAAATTCATAATTTATCAAACAAAATTGCAATAAAGGAAAATATTTGACCCTTAATGAAGACTTTTCCTAGACTTATACATTTATTTATCAAATTTAAATTATGTTTTTCCAAAGCACTAAAGACTAAATACTTTTAATTAATGAAATAGATACTAAACATCATGTGTGTTTCTAAAATCATGAAATTTGTTTATGAAATATAAAATAAAATATTAAAAAATTAAATACAGTAATTATCAGATAAGGAGCTTTCAAAAATGTCTCTATAATAAAAATAATATAAAATATAAATTATATTAAAGATTTTTTTTATGTTATTATGAAGTTAATTTTTTCTCTCTGGCTTATAAATCAACTTCCTACTACAAAACCTTACTTGATAGAATATAAAAAGTTAGGGAATGAAGCATATTTTGTAATAAAAATTCCAGATATTCCAAGAATAAACTTATCAGCTCCAAGTAAAAAAACAATTTCCTATTCATAAAAGTACAAAAATAAATCAAATCAAATTCTTCTTGAAAAACCTTAAAACTGATTCATTAACAACACAAAGCAAGCAGCTTAATTATTTCCGGAAAATAAACTTTCAAATTAAGGCCTTCTTAGTCAGGAAGATTTTTAATTAATTACTTTAAATAGATAAATTTCTTTTTTTATCTAAACGAAAAGCAGTAATTGCAGCGTCATATCGGTTAAAAAACTGATTGTTTAGGATTCTTTTAATTTTAAATTCAGAAATATTGAAATAATAAGGCCCAATTTTGCACTCGAATGGTTCTTTACCTATTTTCTTCTCGAAATTTATTAATTTCCAAACTCTTTTGTCTTTTCAGAACAATAAATTCAATTTCCAATTTCTTCAAGGCTCAGTGACAGGAAATTGATTAAAAAATTTATCAGTTTATTTCAGTGGATGCGGGGTTAGAATTAAGAGCATTCTTTAATTTTATTAGGGAAAAAACTGATATTTGTAAATAAAGGTTTTTATAAACCTGAAGAAAATTTGAATAGTTATTTATCCTCTTATAATCAAGATCTGATATAATTTAAGGTATCGTATGTTTTCAATTTTTAGAAAATAAAAGTTAAATCCTTTATAAATAATGATATTGTCAAGTATTTATTTTTCTGTTAACCGTGGAAAAGATAAAGATATCTGGAATGAAAAGGTAATATTCGAAAACATATTCTAATGTTAAAAAAATTAAGAATTTTAAGAAAAAAAATTGGTTTTATTCTTAGTTATTTATGTTTTTTTATCAATTTCTAATTATAATACATAGAATAAAATTTTCGAATACCTTTGGAAATTATATTCAAAATATCGAATTTGGTGCAATTATTTTGATTCAATTGATGTTTTTTATTGATTGATAAGAATTTCAGTTTCTTCTAAAGAATCATTCTTTAAAACAGTTAATAGATCTTACATTAAATTTCAGTTTATTGATTAATAAAAAATATTGAAATAAAAACATTTGTATCTATAAGTTTAAGTATTTATGTATTATTGCAAAATTATTGCATATTCAATAATTTTCAAAACTAACTGGAAAAAAAGATTTTGAATTTTTTATTTCATACTTCTTATAAGTTTCAATAATAAGCATTTAAAAATTCAAATGCAAACTAGGTTAAAGAATAACTTTCTCAAGAGGGATTCAAAAGTATTGTCAAAGAAATACACTGGAGGAACTTTTGATTATTTCTAAATTCCACTGAACGCAAAAGCTTATAATTAAAATCACTTTAAAAATCATCGAAATTTCTAACAACTTTTAGAGATTATTTCTCTGTGAAATATATGAAACACGTACAAATGAATTTAAGCAACAAAAATATATATGTTTTAAAAATACTTTGCAAGATGTTTATGTGTATAAAAAATTATCTGAACAATATTGATTTTCTTTATTTAACTTCTTTTCAAAAGAAATATGTGTAATAGTGGTTATTATTTATTCTGTAAAAGAGAAAATAAGAGATAAGCGTATGGAATAAATGATGGTTTTACTTTGTTTTCTCCTTAGATCACTTTTTTAAAAATATTTCCTTTTAAAACCATTATTTGAATTTTATATTAAAATGAATCCCAGCTTTAGCAGCAGCCCACAAAAGCGAGAGGCCGTTTGACCCTCACAAATTCCACACCATAAAAAACAGGCCCCATTACACAACAGTTCTTAGGTGGAATCGAGTCTTGGTCCTGAAAACCCATGGCTCACTAGCCGAGACCGTACAACCAAATTACTACAGCCTCAAAGAATATGCGAGAATATAAATATGCCCAGACAAAATTACAAAACAAATATCACCCATCTCCAGAGCAGAATTAAACTATCACTATTATATTTTTATACACCACATCTTCAAATATATCATGAGAAATTGAATATTTATATTTTATAAACATTACAGTAAAATATAAGATTTACTTTCCTTCACCTTAACCACTTTTATTTGTATACGGAACAGAAACTATTTAGAAGAAATATCTAACATTCTCAAAATGATATATATTTTTAACTTCCTAAATGCAACACCAGAGGTCAGTTCAAAAATGTTTCCACTATATTTAGTATTTATTTTTAATACCAGACATTCAGTCAACCAAAAATAAAATGATATATCCTTCCTAAATGGCGACAACGTAAACAACTTCCAGATTAACCCACACTCTTTCCTCTTCTCTTTGAGCAATACTTTTAGAAAATTCTCCAAAGCTAAAAGCTTGAAAATGAAAACAAAAAGATGATAACTGTCTCAGCGAAATCTATTTCTTGCGGTAATACCCGGGAACCGAGAAATATAAGCTTCCAGAGAATTACGCCACAAGGATTGGACCCATTATTTTTAATCCTCTCTGCTGTATTTCCAGGAAATATTTGTTGCAGATTTGTCTTTGGCTACCCATAGCAACAGCTCGTCAGCCAATAGAGTGGAAGATAAGGAAAACTGACAAATGTCTAGAATGTCTTTAATCAATGTCCAAAGCATTTTAAGAAGAAAGTAAAGAAGTTGAAAAGAAGAAAGTAGAATTTTCCTAAATTGTTTATTTAAAATAGGCCTTAAATGCTCTAGTATAATTCTCTTTTTTATGTTTTTTTCGGGTAAAAATAACGTAGGAATGTCAATTTCTGCCGATTCGTTTTATTCATTGTTCTTAATATCTAAATAGTACTCTTTATAAAATAGGCTGATTATTTTCTATATTCATTATTTCAGAAATTACATTTTTCTGATTTCTGCATAATTTAGTTTCTTATACCTGTAAATTCTATTTTTCAAATTCTAAATATCGTTAAAGTTTTTTTAAAAAAACTTTATCACTTTTTTCAAACTATTTTTTTAAAAATTAAAGTTTATTCATATCGATATATATTTTTGAAAATTTGGTGAAATAAGTTTTCAATATATTTTGCCTTTTTTAGCCATAGAAAAAATTATAATTGTTTTAAAGCTCATAACTAGAAAAGGAAATTAAACAGTCAAATGGAACAAAATTACAGAATTAAAATTAGTTCGTTATTTAATTTTGTGTGTGTTTTCTGGCAAAGTATTTAGTATCTGCGTTTATTTCTTATGGAAGAAAAACTAAACACACACATAAATGAAGAATTTTTATATCTTCATTTATTTACATTTATCTTCTTTTATTACTTTCGATGGAAAAATATTAAAAATTTAAATTATAGTTAATATATTATATTAAGTTATTATATGATACTATGGTATTATTTATACATTATATTTTGTTGTAAATTTTATTCATAGCTTTTTATTTAATTCTCAATTTGAGCAAAAACTGCATTAGTGTATAAAATTTAGGGTAAAACCCCAAGAATTAAAATAATTTCAAATTTAACGTAGGATTTTCTTGCATTTATGCATACATTTTACAATCTTTTTATTATATTTGCAAAAAAAAAAGCTAAATGAAACTGCTTCTAAAATCATAAATATTTTTTTTTTAATTTTTAATTTTAAAGATTTTTTTGTATAAAATATGAAATTTATTTTGAAATATTAAGTAATTACAAGATAAAGAGTTTGAAAAGATGACGATTCAATAAAAATAATTTTAAATTTTAAATTATGGAAAAAAAGTATGCCTTAAAAATGAGCCTAGTTTTCTTACTGTTAATATAAAATTGAATTTTTCTCTCAGAATTTTTCTCTCTTTTGCTTGTTTTATAGCAAAAAGTCCAGAAAATCGAAAAATAAGTTAATCAACTTATAATAAATAACAGCAATTTATTTTTCATTTAAGTACAATAAATAAATCAAAGCAGATTCTCTTTAAAAACACTTTAAAACTTCTTCATTAACTGCACAAAGCAAACAACCTTATTGTTTCCTCATAATTGCAATAAAATTGCTATAATGTCAAAAATGCTTCTAAAATTAAGACATATGAGTATGTAATATAAAAAATTTAAAAAACCCAAGTACTGTATATACTAGATAAAGCTCTTTACAAATTGTCTATATAATAAAATAATATAAAATCTAAAATTTATGAGTGAAAACTGTGCCATTGAAATGGGCCTAAGTTCCTTTTTGGTATTTTAATATTACATATTTCACTCTGGCTTATAAGTCAACTTCCTACAACAAAACCATACTTGATGAAATTTAAAACAAAGTTAGAGACATAAACATATTTTATGATAAAAATTCCAGAAAATCCTAGAATAAACTTATCAAATCCTAAAACAAGGACAATTTCCTATTCATTAAATTACAAAAACAAATCAAAGCATATTCTCCTAAAAAACACTTTAAAACTACTTCATTAACTAAACAAAACTAGAAACTTAATTGTTTCGTCATTAAATGTAATTAAATTGCTACTAATATCAAGAATGTTTCTAAAATCATGACATATGTGTATATAATATAAAATAAAAAACCCAAGTACTGTAGTTACAAGATAAATAATTTCCAAAATGTCTATATAATAAAATAATATAAAATCTAAAACATAAGCGCGAAATCTATGCCATTAAAATGGGCGTAAGTTTCTTTTTGATATTCTAAAATTAAATATTTCTATTTGGCAAATAAATCCACTTCCTACAACAAAACCATACTTTATAAAATAAAAAAAGTTATAGATAAAGCATATTTTATGACATAATTTCCAGAAAATCTCAGAATAAACTTATCAAATCCTAGGGAAAAAAGTGAAAACTTTCCTATTCATTAAAGTACAAAAATAAATCAAAGCAAATTCTCCTTAAAAAAACATTAAAACTGCCTCATTAACTACCCAAAGCAAGAACCTTAATTGTTTCCGCAAAATAAACTTTCAAATTAAGGCATCCTCAATCAGGAAGAATTTTAATTAATTACTTTAAATAGATATATTTCTCCTTCTTTACAATGGAAAAGCAATAATTTCTTCTTTTCAGGAAAACTCACTGCTTCGGATTCTTTTCATTTTAAATCCCGGAATATTGCAATAGAAAATAGAAGTCTTGCACTTTGATGGTGGTTTAGCCCTTTTCTTCTCGGAATATATTGATTTTCGATCGCTTTTTAACTTTTCAGAAAGTTAAATTCAGTTTCCGATTTATGCACCTTTCAATGTCTGGAATTGATAAAGAAAAGTCACCAGTTTATTTCTGAAGGTAAATGATTCGAATTTAGGTAATAGTTTCATTTTATGATGGAAAAATTGATATTCATAAAGAAACAATTTTTTTAAAGACTACTAATAGTTATCCTTTTTTTATAGGATTTGTTGTTGTTGTTACTTATGGCACCTGTAATGGACAAGCCCCGCTAATACATCAGAATATTTTAAGCCAAAGAATTAGAGTCTGTTGTTTGAAGTAGCGACAACTAGGGGCAAGAGTACGACTTAGCTACACAATCACCACATTCGCTTGCACAGCCCCTTTTTATAGGGGGGGGCACAATCACACCTCTTACAGATAGCACACAGAAGAACAACCATGCCCTAACAAGGCTTACCAGAATATGAGGAAGACGCGCTACCTCTGTGCCAGAAAGCCGGCCTGATAGTATCTGATTTTTTTCGAAAGTCTTAACGTCCTAACCTCACACCACACCTCCGTTTCTTATACTCTTATAGCCCCTTTCTGGTAGATGTAGATGGACTTTAGTAAAAACATAAATAACAATAAAAGATTGAAAGGAAATCTGCTATGCATATTTCAATGTGTCATGTCAGAACATTATTTCTCGAACGGCCAAACACCAAGTGCTCGTGCAAGTTAAATTATATTTTTATTCATTTTATTTCCTTCATTGAAGGAGTCACTTCAGTATTTCAAACGATCCAAAAAAAACTCTGTCTCGCATTGATTGTTTAAAAAAATATCGCTCTTCATATGAATTTCATTTCATATAATCGCGTGCTCAAAATGACATTTCTCTAGGTTTTATTTGATGTAGTTATTAACTTATTTTTTAATAAGAGCTTTTGTTAATGAAATGGCAACGCGTTATTAAAAACTGATAATTTGAGATGCTCGTGCAGACATTTTTATTTTACGTAAAAAGGATTTTTGTTGAAGCCAAAAACAACATCATATTCTGACATGATAATAAATATTTCGCATTTTTAAAAATAATTTAAACTACCAGAATTATATTTTTTAAATCCTTCCTTAAAAATCTTCAAAGATATGGCAAAAACTAAAATATATACATTTTAGAAATATCACATTTGCAACAGAAACTTATTTGTCAAAAACTCGCAATTTTTTCAAATACATCAATATTTTTATCTTTCCACATTAAGACCAAATATGAGTTTGGAAATATTTCCACTATTTAGTATTCATTTTTAAACCCAGATATTCAGTCAACCAAAAACAAAATGATTTAGCTTTCCTAAATGACAACATCAAAAATAGCTTCCAGATTAGCCCACACTCTTTCCTCTACTCTTTCAGCAATACTTTTAAGAAATTCTCCGACACTGAAAGCTTTAAAAGTAAAAACAAAAAACATGATAACTGTATCCGTGAAATCCATTTGTTGTTATAATACCCAGGAGCGTGAAATGTAAGCTTTTGGTGAGTTGCACCACAAGGATTCGACCAATTATTTTTAATCCTCTTTGCTGTATATCCTGGAAATATTTCTTTCAGATTTCTGGCTGGTTGGCCATAGCAACAGTCTTTCAGCCAATAGAATGCAAGATTGAGAGAACTGAAAAATGTCTGGAATGTCTTTACTCAAAGTATGGAGCATTTTACGGGAAATTATTTAAAAGACCAAAGTAGAATTTTCTAAATGTTTCATTAAACTAAACTTTAAATACTTTAGTATTTTTTTAGGTTTTTTTAAAAATGAAGAAGTTTGTAGTTTGCTATTATACTGAAAAGTATATTTGGCTCGATTTTTTAATTAATGATTTTTAATTTCGGATTCGCGTTCTTTATAAAATAAACTGAAATCATTCTTTCAGAAATTACATTTCTTCAATTATTTTTTATCTAATGTCAGAACATGATACTGTATTAGGAATGAGGTTTTGTGACGTCAACAAAAACCCCTAGGTGAAAAATAAAATTTTATTATCAATAGGAGCATCTCAAAAAATTCAGTTTTTAGTAGCGTTTTGCTCTTTCATTTATAAAAGCTCTGATTTTAAAAAATAAGTTAAGAACTACAGCCAATAAAACCTAAAAAAATGCTCATTTTGAGCGCGTAATTATATGAAATGAAATAAATAGGAAATCGTGATAATTTTTGAACAATAAATGCGAGACAAAGTTTTTTTTGGATCGTTCGCAATACTAAAGTGACTCATTCGATGAAACCATTAAAATGAATAAAAATATCATTTAACTCGCACGAGCACGTGGTGCTTGGCCGTTCAAGAAATGATGTTCTGACATGATACTTTGAAATATGCATAGCAGATTTCATTTTAATATTTTATTTATAATTCATATTTATACATAATTTAAATTTTACATCTATATTACTTTCTTTAAGTGTTGTGTTTCTAATTCTAAATATTTTTAGAACATTCTTATGGAAATTTTATTTAGTTTTATAATTTTAATTATATTTTTGTTCAAATTTATGAAAATGGGTTTTTGATATATTAGGCTTTTCTTCGCCTACAGATAAAGTTATCTTTTAATTACAAAATAATTAAATTATAATTGTAATTGTAATTGTTTTAACGCTGATAAGGGGAGAAGAAATTCATCATTCATGTAAGTTGAACAAAATTACAGAATGAAAAATAATTCGTTTTTTTTATTTTATTTATGTGTTATAAGTTAATAACAAGACATTTAGAATTCATTCCTTGAAGAAGCGAAGTGAAATACACAGAAAAATGAAAAAATTTTATAGATTTATTTATTTACATTTACATTTATTTCTTTACTGATGAAGACAAAAGAGCAGCAAAGAATTAAAATCAGTATCTTCGATTTCTTAAAAATTTAATTCTTGTATTTTAATATTTAGTTCTCTTTTTAAACTTAAAGTGCCAAGTACTTAATAAAATTTAGGATGCAATATGATTGACTTATCACAAAGAATCCAAAATTTTAAATGAATTAAAAAAATGCAATAATTTTATAATGTATCAAACCGAATTCCAATAATTAAAAATATTTCATTTTTAACAAAGTATTTTCCTGTGCTTATGTATATATTCTTCAAATGTAATTTATGTTCCTAATACATAATGACAAAATATTTCTTTAGAAAGATATAAAATTGCTCCTAAATTCTTGACCACTTTTTAATATCTTGTAAATTATATATAGAAGATAAAATATTTTCTTAATTCCATGTGGTTATTACAAGATAATATATTACCAAAACAGTTGATTTATTTATAACAAAATATAACTTTAATATATGAACGAAAACTATGCCTCGGAAATGTTTCTGGTTTCCATACTGCTGATCTAAAATTAATTTTTTTTTCTTCTGACCTATAAATCAACTTTGTACTACGAAGACATACTCGATAAAAGGCATAACAGACTATCCAATCAACCTTGAAGGTACATGGATTTAAAACATGAGAGCTGACTGGCCTGATCGCCGTAACCGCAACAATGGCCTGTGTATGAGTCCTAAGGACTATCACCGGTCACGGTATAATCATTCCTGTAGGAAGCACGCACCTGTCATCAGTGGGAGGAGCTTAGCCCCATCTATTAATGTACTCTCCAGGGAGTCGAGATACAACAACCATGCTGGAAGCATCTCATCCTCATTTCCGGTGGTTCCTCCCCGGGGGGTCATAACTGATAAAATAAAAAAGTTAGAAAATAAATTTTATTGTACTATAAAAAGACCAGAAAATTCAAGATTAAACTTATAAAATCAATTTAAAAACGATCAATTTCCTATTTAGTAAAATATAAAAATAAATCAAAGCTGTTTCTCCTTGAAAAGCTTTAAAACTGCATCATTAACTACAGAAAACAAGCAGTTTAATTGTTTCTGCAAAATCAGCTTTTAAATTAATACATCCTTAGTCAGGAAAAATATTTCCTTAATTACTTTAAATAAATATATATATATTTTTACAAACTAATAATTGCATCTTCATTTTTAAAAAACTAACAGCTTCGTATTCTTTTCATTTTCAAATTTAGAAATATTGGAATAAGAAAAAACAATTTTTCACTCTTATGGTTCTTCAGCCATTTTCCTCTTGGAATTTATTGATTTTCTATCTCGTTCGTCATTTCAGAAAGTTAAATTCAGTTTCGCTATTTCTTCAAAGCTCACTGTCTGGGAGCTGATAAAGAATACTCATCAGTTTATTTCTAAGGTTTAGGAGTTAGAATTTACAACTTTGTTTCATTTTCTGGGGGGGGGGGGAATTGATATTTGTGAATTTTTTTTAAAAAAAAAACAACCTCAAAAGAAATTGTGAATTTCTATACCGTATGATCAAATATTGGTTGTTTTCAACTTATTAGATTAAAAAAATTGGAAATACTTTATCAATTATTTTATCACCTGAAATAGTTTTCTTCTTTTTATCATGGAATAAATTTAAGAAATGAACAAGTCTAGAAGAAACAAATTAATATACATGTTCAAATATACTAAAAGCTTTTTTAGAAAAAATAAATTTTATTATTACCAATTTCAGATTTTAATGAATCATTTACCATACATACAGAGAGAAAAACTTTATAACAACCTTATTGAAAAATTCATTAAAGATATTTATTTTAATGTAATGATTGTGATTTAATTGATTTTTTTACTGAAATAAAACATATTTTTTAAAACATGAAAAAAATATGCAAAGTTATGTAATTTTTCTTCAGATAATTTGGATTTGAATTATTTTATTTCCATTTTACGTAAAAACGAGATAAATCCTTTATAAATTATTTTTATCATCAAAAATCTTTGTTTATTTTAATAATGGGAAAAAATAAAAATTTCTGCACTTATAAAAAAAGATAATTAGAGAGCACATCTTCTCATTAAAAAAAAATCGATTTCATTCTTAAATATTTCTGGTTTTTTAAAAATAACTTTAGATTATAACAATCAAGTTAAAATTTTAGAATAAATTGATTGCAAAATGTATTAAAGATATTGAATTTGATGCAATAATTTTGTGATAGATTTTTATTCTAATTATTCATTCTTTGAAAATTTTGATAGATGTTATATCAATAGTCAATTTATAGATTATGACAAAAGAATGAAATAAGAATATAAATATTTATAAATGTAAATGTATCTGTATCTTTGAAAGGATATAGATGGAAACTATGCCGAGTCAATAATTTTTAGATGAACTGGGAGAACGGTCTTTTAAAATTTTTATTTCATGCTCCTTATATGTTTCTGTAGTATGAATTCAGAAACTAAAACAAAAAGTATAACATTCACAGCGAGGATTCAGCAATAAATGCATTGGAAAAATTATTGCCCCTTTCTGAATTCTATTAGATGCAAGAATTCATAATTAGAATATATTTAAAACTCTCCAAATGTTCCAACAAATCCTAAAAAAAAATTTTGGATACGAAATGTTTTAAATCAGTGCAAACGATTTATATAATAAAAAACACTAATGTTTAAGAAAAACCTCACATTATTATGTAACAAAATATTCTTTTTATATTTATTTTCCTTTATCAAAAATATTATGGGCAATTTTTTTCTTAACTTAAATTCTTTTCTAAAATACTATAAGCAGAGGCGATTTTTATTTATTCAGTAAAAGGGAAATAAAGCGATAAACAAATGTGATAAATGATGTTTTAAATCATTTTTCCACCTCGAAAACTTATTCTAAAACAAATGTTTTTCTTCCATAAACAGTATTAGTTTTCTTATTCAACTCAATCCCTACTTTTATGTTTTTGTTACCATTTTTAAAAATGTATTTCAAATTATGCAATAGAAACCAAAAAATTTGTACATTTTCTACATTCTTTTTGAAGTGCTTCTTAACCGAAACAAATGTAACCTATAAATCATTTTGTAAATATTTCTGTTTTTCTAAATATTTTCTACTTTTGTAGTTTTTTAATGCAAAAAAAGCGGCAGAAAATCAAATAAATTACAGAATTGCTTAGAAGACTACGCGAAATGTTCAAAAAAGAATGTTAATTATTTAGTCATAAAATTGAACATTTGAAATACTGGACCAGCTCTTTCTACACTGTATTGATGCAAGAAATGAAAGCTTGCTTTCTTTTAGTAGAAAATGAAATTTACTTTTTGGTAGATGCTTAGTTTCACTGCCTTTTTCTGTGCCTAACTGGATTCATCTATACATTATATAAAGTGAAGTCTTCTGAAAATGTCTGTATGTTGGAACCACAAAAGCTCGAGAGATATTTATATCATTTTGTAGAGCATTTATGAGTAAGTTTTAGTGCATTAAAATTTTATTAATATAAAAAAAGATTTTTATAACTGCTATTTGAACTTTGCATTCATTCGGGAACCTCAAACTGCGCATGTGTAAATGGCAAGAGATGTGGAATGCATATGCGATATTTTTCTCTGTTTACGTCTGAATTTAAACAGAGATTTAAATCTTATTCTGCTCAAAAGAAGGAAATTCCACATTGATCGAAAGATGAAAGGTTAGCAATTATCAGAAAAGTAATGTTCACATTTAGGATGGGAGAGTCTTTTGGTAAACGAAATAACTACCTTTCTTTAAATCGCACTGAAACCGAATTGCGGATACAGAATGAATTCCTGGTAAAAATGATCGCCTGTGCTTAGTCTACTGGCATATCATATTTTTACCTTTTTAAAAATTCTAAATATTTCAGAATTTGTGCGATAAAAATTGTTTTGCTAATATTTTTTAATATTTTTTGTTTGATATTACATAACACATCATACCGTGTGGAGGCTAGACTTACGTTTAAAGTTAATTGTTCTTGGAAACTATGCCACGAACAACGCCGTCCGGATACTGCTTGTTATTAATAAATCTCAGCAAGCAAACAGGCCAGCTCAGGTATTTTCAGTGCAATCAGATGATAACATATTAATTCTGAAAAGGAATGAAATCATAATATTTGTCCTTTGTGATAAAGTAATTCTATATTTATCATTGAGAATTATTAGACATATCTGTTGTTGATGTTTATGGCCCATTTTCAAGCCCGATGACTGTCAGCGATTTAAATAGATTGAGCGTCTCTCGTTTTTCAACTAGAGCCAACTAGTGCCAAAAGAACGACTTAGCTACATACATTTCATAGCCCTTTTTATGGGGCGAATTTCCTTCATGCATTTTCATTTCTCCACAAATAGTAATTTAGATTTGGAACAGAGAACGATCACCCTCTGACAGAGTACCACAAGTGGTACTACTCTCGACAGGGAGGAATTTGTGACCACGATAGTTTAACAAGTGCCATTCACCACACACTAGCAGAATCTTCGGCCAGCAAGGTTCGAACTCGCAACCTAAGGCACACGAGTCCAACGCTTTACCAACTTGGCTATCCCGACCCTTATGGTGCATCTAATTTCATGCAACAAGAAAGTCAATTTTAATTTTTAATATATAATATTAAAATATTAATTTTTACAGTCCTGTTATTATTCTGTGAATCGTTCCCTATTTCATATCCCCCCTCCCAAAATGAACATATTTTTATGAAGGCGAATGTTTGATCCCTTGAAAGCTAAGAAGTGTAATAGTGGATTATGGTAACATCATCGCTATTTTTTCTACTAATGAAGATGAATGTGTATGTGAGTCTACGTTGGCACTCTTCTAATCAGAACCTTTGATCTACTACAGCTAAAGACGATTCATATATAATTTCAAGGAATTTTGCCAGCATTTTGAAACTGGATTATTTTTTGGAATTTTTTATTTGAATTTTGATTAATTAAAAATTAAGCGGAATTTTAGCTTTTTCAGCGATTACTTTCAAAAATATTATTATACGAAAATAAATGTTATCCCGTTCAAAAATATTTAAAAAGTCGATAGTACATTAATAATAATCCCAATTTTTTTTAAAAATATGCATTAGTTAAAAAAAAAACTTATTTAGCTGAGTTTGTAATGACATACTAAACTGTTGCCTTGAGATTCAAACAGTTTTTAATGTTTCATAAAATTTTTGATCATTTCATTTTCTTCCGTAGTTAAAAATTAGAGCTGTAGGATTTCATTTAATATCTATGTTATTTGCAAGGCCAAAAATTGAAGTTACAGGCCTGCGAGGGAATTGAAACTTTACTAGAAAATAAATGAACCGGGTATTAATATTTTTAAAATGCTAAGATATCCTGACACTAACCTCCATTTCATAAGCTCATGTAGACAGCAGATGGAACCAAAATAAAGCACTTAAATCCAGACAGCTTTAATGTCTGACAATTTGACGAAACAATGGACAGGAATTGATAAGCAGCCATTTATCAAAAATCCAATAAATCCAATATTCCTAGGCAAACAATTAACCACCTTGGGAGACAATCATATAATAATTCTATTATTTATTGCTTATTCATGTTATTTATCTTCAAAAGTGTTTAAGTTTGAAGGGCAATTTCAATCGCATGTATATAATAGACCAGTAGAAGTTATTTTTATTTAATATAAGGATATAAAATTCGACTACACATTAAAATACATGATAATATAAGGAATTTCCAAGAAGTTTTATTCTATAAAACATAATTGCGAAAATTATAAAACAATTATTTTGTATATTCAGAGCAAAGTAAAACTGTAACACTTAAATTTTTTTAACATTTATTACTTAAAGTCTTCAAGCATTACATTAGAACTTGAAGATTTACATTTTAAGAATATCATAATGAAATATTAACTTTATTTTCTTTGAATTCTTTGACTGAATTTTTTTGTTTGAAATTCCCAGCTTTTTTTAAAGTCATCATTATTTTTATCATTCTAAATGCAACACCTGATTTAGTAAGAAAACATTTCTACTATTTATTATTCATTTTTAGTTTCAAAATTTCAGTCAACTAAAAGTAAGAGGATACAGTTTTCATGATTAACACACACATGTTTCTCTTCTCTTTGGGTAATACTTTTAAGAAATACAATACTGAAAAGGTAAAACTGAAAAAAATGGTAACTGTATCCATGAAATCCATTTGCTGTGGTAATCCTGGAACTGTAAAATATCAGCTACCAGAAAGTTGAACCACAAAGATTCGACCCATTATTTTTAATCCTCTCTGCTTTAGATCCAGGAAATTTTTCTTTCAGATTTCTAACTAGTCGCCATAGCAACAGTCTGTCAACCAATAGAGTGGAAGATGGTAAAAACTGACAAACGTCCGAAATTTCTTTACTCAGCATCAAAAATATTTTAAAGGAAATTATTTAAAAGTAGAAAGCAGAATTTTCTGAATTTTTTGTTAAATCAGGAACAAGATATTTTAATAGATTTCTTTTTTTTAAGTGTTTTAGGATAAGGAAGTTTTGTAAATTGCTGTTATGTGCAAGTGCTGATTTTGGATTATTTTTTATTTATTATTTTTAATATTTGAACAATGCAAAAAATTTATAAAATCGATTATTTTTTGTTGGATGTTCTTTCTTTCAAAAATTACATTACATGCTATTGGATGAGATACTATGAGAGCATCACGAGTTCTTTAGTCGACAACTAAGACAGATTTCTCTGATATAGTATGGCACTTTCGTTTCAACCGAATAAAGTATATTTCTTTCCGTAACGATCGAAAGTCCTTTAAGGACGCATTGTCCTTAAAAGCAATCTGTTTCCAATAGGAAACATATTTTTATAAACCTGTAATACTGCTTCCCAGCGCGGTTAGTTCAATCACCGGAAAAACAGATTTGCAATTACCTTTATTGGAGGTTGCTCGAGTGTTAAACCAGGAATTCCAGAACTTGGTGACTTAGCGATGAATTTGGTGACAAAATAGATAATGCTAGAAACTTCGAGATCTTTAACGATACGACCAATAGGAATTCAGATGCATCTGATTGGCCAAGAAGGTCCTCAGCCCAACTCCTGAAAACTTTAAAAGTCTCAAACTGCAATGAATCATCGTAGTCGGAGTCATTGACAAGTAACGAGTCTTTTAGAGGATAAAGAAGCAACGGTGGAGAGCCCAAGTTATTGGTGAGCTGAACTGTGTGCCAAGTACTTTTATCTATTGTCGAAGCAGCATCAAGTTTTTTGTGGAGTAGCCAGTCGTGTGGTAGTAGGTTGACACTTGGGTACAGCTAAAGCTAAAAGACAGTGGAGAATTACAGCCGTTTGGAGAGACCTAGAGCGAAGCACCAAAAAAGAACCCCTCTCCTGCTGGATTGTATGTTGTGGTAAAGATATATTAGACATGTAATGTTACAAAAAAAATAAAAAAGTGCAATAATTTTTAAGATATATTAGACAAGTAATGTTACAAAGAAAAATAAAAAAGTACAATAATTTTTTTAATATATTAGACATGTAATTTTACAAAAAAAACTACAATAATTTTTAAAGATATATTAGACATCTAATGTTACCAAAAAATACTACAATCACTTTCAAACATATTTTAGACATGTAATGTTGCAAAGAAAAATAAAAAAAGTACAATATTTTTTTTCTCTAGCACTATCTTAGCTTCTGGAAATAAATGCAAAAATTTACATCAGAATAAGCATTTTCTTCTGAAGCTCAGATATATATTTAAATAATTTCAGTTTAATTCATCATTTTATTCTCATATTTATAAACAAAACGTTATAAAGACATTAAGAACCTTTTAAAACCCAATCCAAGTCTAGTCGAAACTTTAAAATGTTTTTTTCTAATAATTGAAACACAAGAAATTCATTCGTTTACTTGCCCACATTTTTCTTCCATTCCTTTTATTGCATTTACAGGTTAGAAATTTCTTTCCACTGTACAGTTCAATAAATTCTGGACTTTTTCTATTACACTAATGTTTAACAAGACTAGCTAATTAAGGTAAAAGAAAAAGAAAAAAATTAAACACAGAACCAGAAGTTTATTTGCATAAGATTAATGCGGTGCGAAAGAATTTTTCGACTACTTTTATTATTTTTTGTTTCTTCTTTTACGACGTGTTACAATTCCATTCATTGATGAAAACGAAATAAAAATTATATGCGTCCATTTTTTCCTTCTAAATCTAGTCAGATATTCGCTAGGGCATAATATATGCTATTGATGATTTTTTTAGAAAAAGATTCTTCTTCTTTTTTTATTCCTCATGATAAAAATCTTACTTCTTCCAAACCTTTTTATTTTCCTTTTATTCCTTTTTTTTATAATATTGTGCTATATAAAGTATCTAGACGTTTTTGTTTATAATTTTTTAACTACGATCTGTGTTTTAAATCTTGCTAAAAGGAAAATCTTGTTCTTTTATTTTATGTTTTTAAATTAATTATTTTTTCTATTTTTCATAAGAAGTTTTTTTAAAAGTAAAGAAAATGTTATATTAATTGTTAAAAGTCGTCGTTTTATTATTCCTTTACTCATTTCAAAAACTATAAATTTCAATTTTTATTTTCACTAAAAATGGAATATACAAATATAAAATTAAAATTCAATATATACTTTATGCATTTGTTAGTTTTTGATATTTAAAACAGTTTATCTTCTTAAATGATTTTAAAAAGCTGTAAGATTTACAGCAAAAAGTATCATTTACAGTGTAAATGGTACTTTTCTGATCCGAAAAATCCTCAAAGAAAGATGTAGGAATTCTACATTATTTGGCAGTAATTTACTTGAAAATCACTATAAGAAATTTGGCAGAATTTTACATTATTTGGCGATTTTTCATCGGTGCCCTGTTAACGGAAAATAATCCTGCAACTCTAATGCTACTGGGTGTTACTTGGAATAAAATCTATTTTACGACTTATAAAATATGCGAAAATTAATAAAAAATGATTTTCAATATAGTAGGTATCTTTTATATATAGAGTTCTCATATACTTTTAGATATTTTATATAAAAACATCCAATTTGACTATATATTTACTTTAGTTTGAAAACACTCTATAAATATTTATCATCTGATATAGCAAATAATTAATATTAATTTCTATTCCAAGAGTTAGTTTTGTATACATTTTATACGTTAAAAAAGAAAATATATATATAAAAAGAAAAAGGTTATTCCAAAGATTAAAATAAGTTATATTTGTTTAATTTAATATTCATTAAAGTTCACGTGTTTTTAAAATCGAAACATCTTTAATTTGAATACTTATTTTACAGATTCAAACTTTAATTTTTTGAAGTAATTTGCTTTTAAATCTGAATTAATGTAATTTTCCGAAAGTATTTAAAGAAAATTTTGTAACATGATAATGTTTTTCAGTCTATTTTGATTAAAACTACGTTTTGAAATTTTGATTATTTTCTGTAATGTTACAGATAAGGATATTTAATATTTCATGTTTTGAAATAATTAATTAGCTTTTTCTCTCACTTTCTTGAAAACTATGTAATAAATAATGCTAAAAGAAGTTATTAATTTTCGGAAAAAATAATTAATCGAAAATTATAATATTTTTCTTCGATTCGCATTCCGTTGAGGATTACTTCTCATCAACATTTTAGAAAGTAATATATAATCTGAATCAATTTTGACTTTTTTCAATAATTAATTTTTTGGTAGAATTTGGTTTTATAATTTAATTCTGTTATTTTGTTTCAGAGATTTTATATATTCTGTGAAAGAAGT
>JAOUZG010046976.1:923849-941663 GCA_026289955.1 Argiope argentata
TTCACAAAAAACATCTCAAATGTTTAGAATAAAATAACTCAACAATTATCAAAACATCTTATTAAAATTCAAATATTGACCCAATGTTATAAATTAATGGATTTTAATGTTGTAAATTGATATATTAAGAAAAATTCGTTTAAAAACCACTTATGTTTCGTCGTCATATTTGGAAAAATATTGTACAATATTTTGTTTTAAAATTTACATTCTTTTCAAATTAAGGAAGAAGAAGATTATTGTTTTATTGTTAATCTTAAAAAGGTATTAAAAATAATAAGTGAATTTTTGATGAAATAAGTTATGGTTTATTGAATAACTTATATAACAGTCAAATTATTTTGTTAGTTTTATTTAATAATATTCATTAATTATTTGGAATGTTCAAAGTGACGCCCCTTAGAGCACATATTATTATTTTTATTTTAAAACAGTATACGAAAAATTTATCAAACACTATATTAATGCAAAAAGTTACTTATATTATATAAGTTAGTTTTCCGGTTGTAATATAAGACATAAATGGCACTTCACTAGAATATATAGTTTTATTTTTAATCATTTTTATATAGATACCTCAAAGACATAATACAAAAACATTTTAACATAAAATTAAACACTGTTTTTAATTTATGAAATCAACACTTTTTGAAATACCAAATTGAAAATCCAGTGAAACGAAGATACAGCAAATATTAATTTCATACGATCTTACTTTTACTTTAGAAGAGGAATCTCATTCTCAACAAATAAAACATCATGTATAAAATTAATAAATCGATAGACTATTACTATAGAGCTCGATGTAAATTTCACAAAGAAAAGTTCGGTTTCAAAAACAAAATTTAAAATCGTTTGCATCGAGAAAAAAATATGAACAAAATTCTTTATTCGTTTACAGATGCATCATTTCAAAATTAATAGAATAAATTAAATTTTTAAAGCGTTTCAAAATTAATTCCTTAATTATTTCAGCAAAAAAATATTTACATATTTCATCCAAAAGACTTCCAAAGTCAGGCATCCTCAAAAACGAAATCTTTTAATTATTGATATAAATTTTAAAAAATTACTTTTTCTAATAAGGATCAAAATTTTTCACTATTTCTTCAACTCTTGAGATAAAGATTCGTTTTTCTATAGTCATTTGGAATTTACAAAACTGAAATATAAAGGAACGTTATTTCACTTTTGAAAGTAATGGTCCTTTAACCATTATCTTCCCTGAAGCCATTGATTTTCAATATTCTTTGTAATTCCGGGATTTTGAATTCACTTCCTCTTTTCTTCTTGAATGGAATAGGAGAAGAATACCTCGTGAATGAAAACTGATCTACTTTGTCTGAAAGTGAAAAATGAAGTTAAATGTAATCATTACTTTTAGAAAGAAATCATATGCATTGATAAAATTTGTTTTTTAAGCCAATAGAAATGGAAAGGTATTTTTCAACCGAAAATGAGACATTTTTGAGCAAAGAAAATTAGCTTTTGGGTTATGATTAGACTTTCAGAAATAAATTTTTCCTCATACCTAAATTTAAAATTAAAATTCTTTGAAATTTGTGAAGGAAAAAGAAGTTGAAAGTATTTCTTAAATAATTTGTATACCAAGAACTCAAGGCCAGGAGGGCCTGTTTAGTAGAGCGTTCGATTCGTACTCCTTAAGTTACGAGTTCGAAATTCGCCGGCCAGAAGTTTCCCCGAGTGTGTGGTGGCTGGCGCTCGTTGAGTCTGTCATGGTCGCAAAGTCCTCCATGTCGAGAGTAATACCAATGTAGGTACAGGGTCAGAGGTGATCGTTTTTTGTTCCAGGTCTAAATTACATTAAGAGATGAATTAATGAATATACATGAATGAAGTCGGCCCCCTAAAAAGGGTTGTGACGCGTATATAGCTAAGTCGTACTATTGGCCTTAGATGGCGCTGCTTGTAAAGCAAAGATACGCATATCTTAGACTTAAAATCTGCTAATCAGTGGGGGCTTATCCATGGCAAGTGCCATTAGTAACAACAACTAAGAACTCAAAAAGAAAGTAATAAAATAGTAAAAAAAAATAATACCTAAATAGATTTTTCTTTTTTACATTTTAGATCCATCCGAGTCAAATGTAATGATTTTTGAAATTATGTCTACATGTCTGTAAACACTATCAATCAAAAAGCTTTCAGCTATAAACAACAAAATCTGGCATGTCTTTGAAAGTATCATAGAAAAACAATTAGCAAAAAATATAAATTTACCCAAACAGTAATATCTAAAAATAGAAAAATTTAAAAGAACATTGTATCTAGAGAGCACCAATGCTGCTACAACTAGGACACAGATGAAATGAACAAAATTGGCAAAAAACATTTTTAAAAACAAAAGTAGAGATAATAATAATACAATGAATCCGGCCTGAAGACTTTTTCAAGGGTCACCCTCAGGCAGGGATTCAAAAAGGGATTTTTTCTGTGATTATCTAAAAATAGAAAAATTTAAAAGAACATTGTATCTAGAGAGCGCCAATGCTGCTACAACTAGGGCACAGATGAAATAAACAAAATTGGCAAAAAAAAAATTTTAAAACACAGAACTCACAGAAACTCACTCACAGAAAAAATCCCTTTTTGAATCCCTGCCTGAGGGTGACCCTTGAAAAAGTCTTCAGGCCGGATTCATTGTATTATTATTATCTCTACTTTTGTTTTTTTAAAAAAAATTTGCCAATTTTGTGCATGTCTTTGAAACAAATTTTTATATTTGTATCAGATTTTCGTATGAAAATCTCTTTTATCCGATTGTAAGACTGCAATCATACTATTAAATACAAAGCATAAAATGCTTAGTAGATAACGTATAATATACGAGTTTAACATCTAAAACTTGGAACCACATCAAATTTTCAATAAAATCAATAGCGATTTTCTATTGCAAGTCTATATTTTCTCATGTATGTAAAAATGACATCTTAAAAACTTTACAACTTTAATAAATATAATTTGGAACACAATTTCAGAATTTGATCTGTAAATACTTATTTAATTTTAAACCAAGTATGCCAAAAATCTTGGTTTGTAGATTCTCATACAAATAATGGCAACGATTCAAAGAAAGTAAATGTGTTACTGTTCTTATTAAAATTGTAGTTTTGTATCAAAGTTTAGTTCCAATCGTTTGAAAAAAGCATTCAAAATACATTTTCTTCTTTATATGTGAATCACAAAGTACTCCTGACTGTAACTCTGAAAATAAAAAAGAGCTAGTAAGTCCTTTGCTATTTTATCTGCAATTTTTATGTTAAGTAAGAGAGGATGGTAATATCTATATTGGAGAAGGTAAGACTGTTTTTAGGAGGTCACTTCCGCAGGTTTTATTTAAGTTGTTTGATAAAAAAATTATTCATTTTTTAAAAACGCGTAACTAAGCAAAATATATATACAAATCGTCTAGTTCTTTGAATAAATGAAAAATTAAATTAAACTATGTTACAATGGGCTAAAATATTACATTTTAATTTACATTACGATTTTATTTTTATATATTTCATTCAAAATTTATATCCATATTTTTTATTATATTTCCTATTTCATTTCATTTGATAAAATATTCTTATCTTTAATTAAATTTCCAATACATTTTCCAATATCGAAAAAAATCGTTTTTCGAGTTTGTAATTCATGAAATTAAAGTGTCCTTTTTTCCTTAATTTTGGGAAATTCATATTCAAATTTCATGATAAAATTTCAAAAGCATTAATTTAATAATAAATGATAATTATAATAAAATAAGAAAATATAAAAGATGAAGAAAATTATTTCGTAAACAGCAATATGTTTTTGTCAAAAGCTAATTTAAATAACATTTTTTCCTACCCGGGGGTATTCTGTCTGAAAAATAAATGTACTTCAATTTTAATTTACAGTACATAAAAAGGAAAGGTAATTCCACAAAAAATAATTTCCCATTTAAAAAGAAATTAAATTAATTGATGTACATTCTCTTTGAAAACATAAACAATGAAATTACTTCATTAAAAGCAGAAAATAAGCAGCGAATCGTTTTCTGCATTATAAACTTTGAATCTAATGCATCTTTACTAAGATAAAAAATGTAATTAATTACCTTAAATAAATAAATTTAGCTTTTCTAATAGCATAATAAACTTTGAATCTAATATCCCTTCACTAAACAAAAACAATTTTAATTATTTGTCTTAAATAGTCATGTTTAGTTTTTCAAAACAATTATTTAAAATGTCTTTAAATTAACGTACAAACACGTTTTTTGTTATCTTTCATTTTAAATTCAGAAAATTCTGAATTATCAGATTTTTTTTCAACATTAGATCTGCCTTTTTTAGTTTTTTTTCTTCCATAAAATCATTGATTCTTAATCTTGTTTGCTTTTCTAGAACATTAAATAATACTTTCTTTTTCGTTACCATTAAATGTTGTGGTTTAGCAATGAAAATTTCTGAACAAAGTTTTGATGCCAGGTTCATTATTTAAATGGTGGGTTATTAGCAGGAAATATTGTTGAGAGTTGCAAGCATAATTTTTATGTACAATAAATCTTCCAACAAGGAAGTGAATTTTCTAAATATTCTTGTAGTTATTGAATAAATAATGATTGAATGATTTCAGTCCGTTGTCGACGTATTTGGCGACAAGCTTGGCGATTTTATGACAAAAATGAAGTATGGATATGAGAAAATATTATCAAGTCATGTGCTAATTGGAGTTTTGAAATTGCAAGCATTATTCAAATGATAATAATAAGATCGGCTATTATTATTTTAATTCTTTAATATTGCTTTTCTGTACAATAAATCTCTTAATGAGGAATTGTGTTTTCTAAATATTATTGTAGTTATAGAATGGATGACTTCTGCCTTGACGACATATTTGGCGACTTTGTCATAAAAGAGAATAATGGATATGTGAGAATATATCCATTATAATTCAATTTAATAATAAGATCGGCTATTATTGTTTTAATTCTTTAATATTGCTTTTCTGTACAATAAATATCCTAATGAGGAAGTGAGTTTTCTAAATAATATTGTAGTTATAGAATGGATGACTTCTGCCTTTGGCGACTTTGTTATAAAAGTGAATAATGGATATGCGAAAATATATCCATTGTAGTTCGATTTAATAATAGATCGGCCATTATTGTTTTAATTCTCTAATATTGCTTTTCTGTGCAATAAATCTCTTAATGAGGAAGTGAGTTTTCTAATTATTATTGTAGTTATAGAATGGATGACTTCTGCCTTGGCGGCATATTTGGCGACTTTGTGATAAAAGAGAATAATGGATATGCGAGAATATATCCATTATAATTCAATTTTTTTCCTTGGAACATTATATTCTCTTTCAGGGGAACTAAGAAAACGAAAAGGCACAGACGATAATGAAGTCAGTCTAATCAAGAGAAGTAAGGTTTATCTTGAATTATTCTCTCTTTGTTTTTTGTTGTTGTAGTTGAAGTTGTTTAATAAAAATTTGCTACTTATGTGTTGCCGATTTCTGAAAGTGTTGTATTCATTGGATGTGTTTTGTTACATCTGTTTTCATATTTTCTAGTTCAATGATGCATAATTTGTTACTGGGATTATTAGGCTTTACACATTCATACGCTTAGCGGGATTTTCCATTACAATATTTAAAGTTTTATGTTTTAGTATGGTTTATTTGACACAATCTATGTTTCTTTTTTTTTCTTTCTTTCATTTGAACTGAAGGAAAAACATTATATATTATCAAGAACTTATATTTTCATGGTATTATAGAATAATACTTGTAAAGATAGAAAATTTAATAAAAAATATCGTTTGGACGAATTTGAGATTTAAAAAGATTTTTATATTATTTAATAGTTTCCTTTTCTTTAATGCTGTATATTTAACATGTTTATACGTTTAAAATGCATAAAACAATTAAAATTTACCAAATGAAAAATTCAAAAGAAAATTGCAACAAGAATTTTTTTTTCTACCTGATAAATTTTTCTTTTAACATTTAATTGTTCTTTTGCTCATAATATGAGCATTTTATATATTTTTAGTTATAAAAATATAATATATTCATATTGTGTTATAAAATATTTCTGTCTTAAAAAAGTTATTTAATTTATGAAACATCAAATATTCAGTTTGATATCTATAAATTTATGTTTAATAGTTAAAAGATACAATTTCATAAATAACAGTTTATTAATTATAAATTGAAGTATTCAAATTATAAGTGAAGAAAATCAAACTCTAAATTAACTACAAAAATCATAAGATGAAATTTCAAAACCTTGAACAAAAATTATTTCATTTTCTCATAATTATCTTATTGTTGTTTTTTTTTGGAATCTAAAACTGAGTTTACCCTTTTATTTTAATTTTAGCTCAGCTTTAGGAGGCAAATGCACAACTGTGAGAAAAAAAAAATATTATGCTGTAAATATATTTGATAAAAAAAATGCTCAATAAAATGATTTGCACAGCAAATACAAACATATTGTTACGTTTTTAGCGTAGCGGGTTCGGATTGAATGGACTTTGTATGAGGACAGCACAAACAAATTTATTTACAGCTATTTAGAGTTATTTACAGGATAATTGATAAAGTAAAAATTTTAGATAAGTACAATTCAGCAGTCAACAGTCAATTACAGCGTAAATTCAAGTCTTACGTACGATAAAAACAGACTGCAAAACAGCTATCGTATAGCACAGCAACAGAAAATCGCAGCGAGCTCAATAACACAGCGTTAACAGCAAACGCAAACACAGCTCACAAATCCTTTAGTCCAGCGAGACGCTTTTTATTTCAGAGCAAACTCGCAACTAACTCGATCAAATCACTATAGCAACTCACTAACTCACGCCGGCTACTCGTCCTTATATAGCCGAGAAGCGCGTGCACCTGAGTCTCGTGAAAATTCTCAAAACATCGCGCAAAATCTAGCGGCTACTAGATTATTCCTTTCGCCAAACCAATCAAGCTGGCGCGAGGCTCTTCGCCAAACGTGGCCAACCTTGGCGAGTTTTCGTGCCGCACACCCGCTTGTAACAATATATTCACATAAAGAAACTTATGAAATGTGTAAGAAAAAATTTCAAAACCATTATCAAAAATTATTTTTTTATTATGTGCCTGTTCAATTTTTAAAATCTAAAACTGATTTTCTTCCGTCTTTGTATATATTTTTAGGTATGCAAAAACATACTAGAAAGAAACAGCACATTAGACTATAAATATATTAGATGAAAAACTAGACAAATTGACTTACAGACAAAATACAAGCACACATTTACAAATAAACAAAATTAAAGCAAAGGAAATTCTTATTGGTAATTACTTGGCTTAGAATAATTACATAAAATGAGAGACTTACACATTACTACAAAGTAAATCTCAAAAATATGATATTCTTGAAGGAAAAAACTTTTAGTAAATTGCCTTAAATAAATTACCTCTTCCTTTACAAAGAAAAAAAATATTGCAGACTTTTTATATCATTAAAAAAAGATTCCTCTGACTTTCTTTCTTTTCGTTTGTCAGATATCTAAAAATAACGAAAAGTGTGAGGGAACAATTTGGGGGCTTCTGGTTTAATGCTCTTTTAATCATTTCCTTCCCTGAATTAATTGATTTCCAATATCCATTGTCATTCCATAACATTAAAGTTAGCTTCCTTTTTCTTCAGTGCTCAAATTCTGGAAGGAAAACTATTCAACGGAAACTGTTTTTTTTTTCCTGGTGGAAATGGATTTAGAAGCAGCATTCATTACTTCCGGAAGAGAAATGACAAGAATGAATGAATGAATGAATGAAACTTTTTAAAAGTTAACCGAATTGTGAAAGATATTTTTCACTTGAGAATCAAAAAGTGGTTTATTTTAAGCACTTATAAGTTTACTGTATATCAGAGGTTAGAATTTCATTATTAATAATGATTACTCTAGAAATCTTTTATGTATAATTTCATATAATAGTTATACGTTTGTTGTCAAACAAATGTAAAATAAAGTTAAAAAAGATTGAAATGAAATCCGCTATGCTTATTTCAATGTATCATGTCAGAACATCATTTCTTGAGCTGCCAAGCACCAAGTGTCCGTGCGAGTTAAATTACATTTTTATTCATTTTAATTGCTCTTTACAGCTCTTCTAAGCTGACTTCAGAGCCAAGGAGCGATTTTCTATAATCAAGGCATCGAACGATTAGTGCTTCGTCCCGATAATTGTCTTCAGTGACTGAGAGATTTTATAGAGAAATAGGGAGCTAGTACTGTACTCATTGCTTTTTAGATGACTTGTCAATAAAGTATTTATGGCCTCACTGTTTGAAAGGAACTTACTTACTTAACGCCCCTAGTATTATGGTAGATTCGATGTCTTAGGTTGGGTAATTTCTTGAAATTTTGACTGCGTATGCATTGATAACAGTTTAAAAGAAGATCTTAAAAGCTGTCATTAATAAGACACTTATCGAATTTTCAGATTTTTCAAAGACAAATTATATAAATGAATGTATAATATGTATAGAATATTCTACTAGAACTACAGCTATACCCACTAGACAAAAGTAATTACTCGTGTTCGGAGAATAATATCTGGCTTATAAAGCTATCAAAAGTAATTCAGTTTCTGTTAATAAAAATCTGTCAATTATATTGATACATGTAATATTCATATGTATATGGAAGAAGTAAGACTAAATTCCTTTAAAGCAACTTTATCCAAAATTTTATTAATACCTACATTTTTTTTTGAAGAAAATGAACATTTTAATATCCATACGTTTAATTCACTTGTTACCATACATCGAATTTTCACGTTACCAGACAGCTATAAAAACAAGTTATTCTAAAAATATATTTTTTCGAAAAGTCAGATTTGAAAGGTCAAAATACAGGAAATTTCGAAGACTAATTTTTCAGCGGTCACAGTTATTGAAATTGTTCATGATGAATGTAATACTTAATAATGATAACAATTACGTACATTCAAAACGTAATAACTGCATTCATTTTATATTTATTGTAATTACAATCAAACCGTAACTAGTGCATTAAACTTAATTCTTACATCTGTATCAGGTTTTGGAAAACTTTCAATTATTTATTCGCGTCATCTCTCATTCTCAAATAAAATTCACGAATTATTCCTCTTCTTAAAAAGCATTTTACTATTTTCATAGACTGCGTTTAAATTTCATATTAAACAGCGAAGAAAAGTTAATGATATCAGAATGCCATGAACTATGAATGAAAAATGTCTTGAGGGTTGTTATAAAAAAAGTTCAGCCTTTTTCGCTCAATCGCTCTAGAATCCTTTAAAATTCAAAGAAGGTCGGTCAAAAAATTGTTTGTCTTTTCTTTAATACAAAAGGATTTTTTTTCTTTTCAACCAAATAAAATTCTTGTTCTCCAAAGAAGTATTAAGTTTAAAATTTGTTTTGCAATTACAAAAGTTTTTATTTTTGAATAATTAATCAAAAAATTGTTGATATATTGTTTAAGAGATATATTTTTTTTTTCATTTATCTTATTTTTTTGAATGAAATATAAAATTTGGTTTTATACATAATAAAAATTTGAGCCTTCATTAGAGCCTTCTATTTGAGCCTTCAAAATTGAAAGGGCTTCAACTAATTAAAGATTTACTCATCTCTGGAGGCAAGTTACACAAAGCACTGGAGATAATATATAAATCTATACTGTTATTAATTTTGAGTAAATAAGACGTAGACTTTGATTTAAATATTATAAATATTTGTAAATAGTTTAAATGTATAAAATTAGTTGTAATTGCGACCCAGTGAGAAAAGACCGTTCTAAGGGGATTTTCTACAGAAGACCACCCTATTTCCCTAATTTGGTGACTTAGATGTGTTGGCAACCTAATGAAGTTGCTAATGATTTTTACTACATAATAAAATCTGTTGCAGAAGCTGAAAAACTGCAATTTGTTCCTAAGGAATGTTAGAGATATTTCCACACTTGCCCAGAACGAACGCGCTGTTTCTCCGTTTGCTCTGCCCACTTTATTGGGACGCTATTTAAAGCGTAGCATGAGGAAGAGAATCAAATCAATTCGGAGAACGAGCTACGATATTTGTCTTAGCTTGAGAGAACGCCTTTTTTTTTACGTGCGTTCTATATAAGCTGTATCAGCGCTATATAATATGCTGTTATCCGTAATTTAGCGGATTAAATACTGCTAATTCGCTGTGTATTTATAACTTGTTTTGTGTATATTTAATGCACGTTTCCTAGACAATAAAGTCTGCATTTTATCTGCCTCTTCGCATTGTTCTTGTGAGAATTTTCGGAGCGATACAGATTTCAATCTTGTACTTATGAGTATATCTGTAAGCTGTAATTATACAGTCACTATAGCATGATATCATCCTCTATAATTATAGTATTTATAATATGTTATAATTCAACAAACATTATTAAGATTTGAATTCTCACTATACCTATAAACAAGCGTTGAATTAAATTCTTTAAAAAAATGAAAAAATCTGATATCGCATTATCCAAGTTATCATTTGATAACATTTTTTTAAATCGTAAACCATAATCGGTCACAGCAGATGCATCTATGCATTGGACTATCTGAAATATTCTGGCTAATGTTTGATTGAGCCTTGTTCCATAACTTTTCTGCTGAAGGATAGAAATTTTCGATGAGTTGCTTAAAGCTGGAAAAAGATATTTGAATCAAAATGGAGCCTTTTTGCGTTGAACATTGATAGTTTTGATTCAGAATTCAAATGGACACGTTCTGTGTTTGAAGTTGAGTGTTGCGATTGAGAATCTGCAACACACTGCATACGTTTAAGCTTTCATTGTTCCAGTTGTAAATCTATTTAACGTTCATATTTGATTCGTTCAGCTTTAAATTTTAAATTTTTTATCATTCGTTTATGTTGATTGAAAATTTTGTCGTATCAAAGCTCTGCATTTTTGCTGTTCTAATCAAATTCTTTCTTTAGCTTCTATCCTCTGTTTGATCTTTCCTTTCTTTTCTTCTTTTTTCCCCTTCTTCTTTTCAGGGTTTCATTGGTAGAAAGCATAGGACTCTCCATTGATGCTTTATTCATTGTTTAACTTACAATCAAAAATGTCGTTTCCTAAAAAAATTACAAAAACTCTCCTACGTTATCTTTTATTTTTTCCATTGAATATTACAACAGCGTTGTGACTTTCACCCAACTAAAAACTGTAGACGCTGTCATTGACTTAAAATTTTCAATTACAGATTAATTTTCTGTTTTTAAGTGTTTTTGGCGATTAATCACCAAATGTGATTTACTGCCAAATAAATTGACATCCGCGATCATTAAGGTGAAAGCTTGGAAATATAACGTATTCCGAAAAATTATCTCACTAAATATTAAATTATGAAACTGTGGTATTTGGCGGTGATGTCTACTGTTGTTTCTAATGCACCTGAAGACTTTGACTGCGTGTAGGGGGCACTACAACAGATTTAGAAAGTTGCTTATTCAAGGTCGTGGGTCACCATTGTAGGTAAATGGTGTGGATAGAACCGAACTGGTAACTTTAGGATTGTAGCTGAGTAACTTAGCTACTAGAAAAAAGTAACTTCTCCTGTCTGAAGGGTGATATACGGCTTATAAAACTATGAAAAGTAATTCAGTTTCCATTAATAAAAATTGGTCACTTATATTGATCCATGTTATTTAGCATGCTGAATAAGATTCTTGAGATTTTGTTGCCACAAGCTGAAAGACTAGTCATTCTTTAACTAATTCCATTTAGAGCAATAACGTCGGGTCTATTAAAATTTGAAATTTAAAACTATTTTGCTGAAGAAGAAATTAAGGTATATTTATTTTATACACTTAAAATTTTTAAATATCAAACTTTCCTACGAATTATCTCGTCCCAAATATAACTAGTATTTAATTTTTTTTAAAAAAAACCACGTCATAACTATTCATGGAGGATTATTTAATTATTTTTAATAAAAGAATGAGACAATATAGAATAACATTGCATCTATATGGAAATGTACATTAAGCTCAACTAATAATTAACTTGTATTAATTATGACTTGAAAACAAATAAAAAAAAACTTCTCTCTTATCATAACTCTAGGAAAAATTAATACAATATTACATTCTCAATTGTGTCTACAAAACAACTTTCAATTTAATGGAAATAATGACGAAGGAATTCAAATAACTACAATTAATACCTTATAAAGACGATTTTAATTTTCCTTAGTACTCAAGAACTTGAATCTGCATGATGTAAAATTAAAACTCCCTAGAACTTTTCGCTTTGAAGATTGAAATTTAGATATAAAAAAATAATTTTGAGTTGAGTTAGTAATTTTCTTCTAAATTAATAGGTTTCCGATATATTTTGTCTTTCCAAAACTTTAAATTCAGCTTCCTTTTACTTCATCCTCCGATATGTTGTTAGAGAACAAAAAAAATTATATCAAGAGAAACTGAACTTTTTTATAAAGGAAAGAGAGTTAAGAAACTATCGCCATTACTTTCAGAAAGAAATGACACGAATAAATAAATGAGTCTCTCGGAAAGCCAAACGAAGAGGAAAAGTTTATTTCTCAGATGAAAGCCTAAATGAATATTACTTCAGACATCAGATATCTTTTCTTTTAAGTTTAAAGAAGGGAAAATATATTCTCAATTATTATATATACAATAGTAAATTTTTAATAACATTAATATATAAGTAGAAGTTTCTGAATATGCTAAAATAACCTTCCTCTTTATTTTTAGTGATGCTGGCTGTTGTTTCTAATGTACCTGACGACTTTTGCTGCAAGTAGAGGGCGTCACAACAAATGTCATGAGAAATGATATAGAGTTTTCTGACATACTCTAAATATATCACTTAATTTCTTTTTTTTAAAAGTTTTGATTATTTATGTGGACTCTTTTATCTCCGGGGGAGCACGCCTTCCCCTGATTTGGACGTTCCGGTTCCAATATGGTTGTTCTTCTGGGTTCTATCTCTAAAGTGCGAGAATGTCCCCCTTAAGTAAAAAGAGTCTATGAAAGCTAATGTGATGAGTGAGTGGCTAAAGTCATGATCTTGATTCCAGGGGGCGCGACCAAGAGACCAGAGACGCTGCTTAGGCTTAAATTGCTGACTACCTCAGCGAGCTTTTCCGTGGTAAGTGCTATAAGGAAAAACAAACTACAACCTAGGGCGACAGTTTTTTCTATTAATTCCTTTGCTGAGGAAGAATATATTCTTCAATAATAGAAATTTAATTATAAGCAAGTGACTGTTTTAAAAATAATTAAAAAATAAATAACCCATCTAGCTCAGTACCGCAACAATATTCAAATCACATTCAAATCAAAGATTTTATTGTTATTTCTTAGCCTTAGGAGGATCTGCTCTTTGTTATGTGAAATGCATTTCAATACATTTGAACGCTTTAAAGATAATGCTAAACAAGAATCGCGATTGGCTCGTTGGCACAACGGTAGCGCGTCTGACGTCATATAAGAAGGTTGCGTCTGGTCTATTCTTCTTTCTTTTGAAATGGTATAATCTAACCTAAAATAACCAAAATTTGTTTCAACACTTGTGACTGTTACAAAAAAAAATGAAAAAAAAAAATACTAACCTCTCATCCTTAGTGCAGCAATAATATTCAAATCACTTCCAGATCAAAGTTTTTATCTTTGTTTCTTTGTTGTAGAAGACTCTGTTCTTTATTGTTCAAAACTTCTTTTAATACGTAGGAATGCTTGAACATAAAGGGAAATAAATAACTTGTGGGGCTCGGTGGCACATCGGTCACCTGATTGGAAGGTTGCGTGTTCAAATCACGTCCGGTTCAATGCTTTGTCATTTAATTCCTTTGTTGTGGGAGAATCTCTTATTCAATAATAGAATTTTCTTTCAATGCATGTGATTGTTTTAAATATAATGGAAAACAAAAAACCTGTCTGGCTTTGTCCTGCAGTTATATTCAGACCACATCCGGATCTAAGTTTTTATTGTTATTCCTTTGCTGTAAGAGAATCTATTTTTCAGTATTCGAAATTTGTTTCTGACACCAAATTAGAAGGTTGCGTGTTGAAATTACCACTGAATCAATGTGCTCTTAGTGCTTTTTTCCGTATGAGAATCTATTCTTCATGGATTGAAAATTATTTCAAACTTCTGACTTCGTCTATTTATGTATGTATTGTTTAAATCGCAAATTCCTCTTAAATTGAAAAAGTATTCTTTGGCACTTTTTTATTAATTTGTTCTACTTTTTTTATGTACCGTAACGATATTTTACATCAGCTGACTTGAGTTAGTAGGCAACGTTACCAGGTTCGATCTCAAATCACTTAGAGCTAACATTTTATTATTTCTTCAGAGGTACAAAGATTTTTTTCTCGATTATTGTATTATTTTCTATATTTTTGATTTTGTATATTGTTGACATTGTTTCTTATAAGCGGAAATTCCATTGTAATTAAGAAATCATTCCTTTCCCCAATATTTCCCCCGGGGGGCACCTCGTAATTGGGGAGGAGTTGCTTCCGGTATGGTGGTTGGAATTTGCCAACCCGGTAGGTACACTAATAGGCACCTGGTGTACACTAACAGGAGGGGGTTGGACTCCTCTCATCGATGACGGAACGTACTTCCTTCCGGGAGGGTTGTACCGTGGCTGGTGATGACAATTAAGACTCAACCACAGTTCCCGCTAACTGCTGTTGTGGCAATCCAGTCATTTAGTGCTTATGGTTAATGCGTGTGCTTTCGTGGCGGGACAGAGAGTCTGTTCTATGACTTACCCAATATTCACCCTATTTTTATTTTCTGTTGTTTGAAATAGGCCGTTTTCTGGCAACCAATATGTCTCAAAAGCGTAATTGCAAAGCGTTTATTTCGTGATTGCAATTTTCTATGCTTAAATGTAGTATATTAAAAAATTTTCCCTACCAGAACAAAATACTGAGCAATATTATTATAGCTTCCCGACATTGGACAGCATTCAATATATCGGATAACAATATGGAACTTTCGTATAATATCTTGTACGAATTTAGTCTGCTTCAGATTTTCTAATCACTGAAAATAAGTTTGCTCCAATGCTGGTAATGATATTAAAGGATTATTATCTTGTCAAAACATGATATTGTTTTAGGAATAAGGTTTTGTAGCGTCAACAAAAACTCGTAGACGAAAAATAAAACAAACAAAAATAAAAATTTTATTGTCTAATTTTATAATCTTTATTATCACGAGCATCTGAAAAAATCAACTTCTAATTGCTTGATGGAATCCCATTTAAAAAAAACTCTGATTTAAAAAAATATATTAATGACTACCGTAGAAAAACAAACGAAAATGTCATTTTGAGCACGTGATTATATGAAATGAAATAAACAGGAAATGCGATATTTTTTCAAACAATCAAGTCGAGACAAAGTTTTCTGGATCGTATGCGACACTAAAGTGGCTCATTCAAATAAACGATTAAAATGAATAAAAATATAATTTAACTCGTACGAGAACGTGGTACTTGGCTGTTCAATAAATGATATTCTGACATGATACATTGAAATATGCATAGCAGATTTTATTTTAATATTTTATCATGTCAGAACATAATATTGTTTTAGGAATGAGGTTTTGTGGCGTTACCCGTAGGTGAAAAATAAAAATATTCGTTGTGAAAAAATTGAAATTCTATTATCTGTACGAGCATCTCAAAAAATAAGCTTTTAATAACGTGATGCCCTCCTATTTACAAAAGCTCTGATTAAAAAAAATTAATTAATTTCTGCAGCAAATAAAACCTAGGAAAAAGTTTTTTCGTGATTATAGGAAATGAAATAAATAGGAAATGCGATATTTTTTTTAAAACAATCAATGCGAGACAAAGTTTTTTTTTTGGATCGTTTGCAATACTAAAGTGACTCATTCAATGAAACCATTAAAATGAACAAAAATATAATTTAACTTGCACGAGCACGTGGTGCTTGGCCGTTCTAGAAATGATGTTCTGACATGACACCTTGAAATATGCATAGCAGATTTCATTTTAATCTTTTTATTTAAATTTAAAACCAGTCATTATATCGTATCTACCTTATAGTTACCACTATTTCCTTTTATACTTTTATAATTATAAATATGATTTAAAAAAAATATTTTTAAGGTTACTAAGCACTCAATTACTAATGAATTTTAAAGGCAAAAAATATTTTCTTTAAAAAAATTACCCATCTCGGATTCCAATTTCATTTTTTTTGGCATACATGTACATATGAAAGAAGCAAATCAGCCAAATTTAGCAGACTATTGAGATCTGACATCAAACACAATTGGATTGACATCTCAATGCAATGCATTCTACACAAAAGAAAACAACATTTGTGGGTTCTATTATAGAAAACGCGATGCTTGGCATGTGGAAAATAAAAAGTATTCAAAATCCAATAAAAATCCTTCATATCTTACGCCCAACTTACAAAAGCAACGTCAAGGCCTCTTTCAATTTAAAAATAACTGCAGAAGTGGAGAAACAGGTGGTAGAGGGGGGAGAGAATGAAAAACATTCTCCTGAATTTCTATAACAATGCTTGTGACTGCACACCTGCAGATGATATTTCGGGGGGGGGGGGGGTCGGCTTCAGATTTTGGAATTTCAAAGACGAAAATCAATAAGGCATGCAGACATTCCAGTTTAAAATTCTAGAAAATAAAACGCCTGCACATACTCAAGAAATGAAACGTCTTTTAGTAAAAGAATAAAAAAAATATTTCGCTCAGGATTCAATTTTAGATAATACACAAATTCGATTTTTCGAAAAAGGCTATATTAGATTTTGAAATGAGGTTTTTCAGATTATAGATTATAACATTTTTTAATGAATACTTTTTTTATAAAAATATAAAAAGCTTTAAAAAAAAGTACAAAGAAATGGGTCGAAGGCAGATAAAAGTCAAGGAATAAGCAAAAATTTAGAAAATATAAAGCCAAAAATATCATTAAGAAAGGCTTTTCGATATAAATCTAATAAATATATTTCATGCATTTAAGATTCCGCTAATATACAGAAAATAAACGAATAAAGAAGGAAGTTTTGCTATGGTACATTGTTTATTATAAAATTTTAATTTTGATCATTCCTTTAAAATGAAGTATTAATGAATTTTTCTTCAACAATAAACATCTTTATTTTCCTAGGTTTGAAGATATTTATCAATGAATTATCTTTTGAATTCAGGCGTATTTATACATATCTGTTTCAAAATTATTCGAAAAATTTCAAAAGAACCTATTTATTTGTAATTTGTCTTACATCTTGAAGACGTGAAGCTTTTAATAATAAATCAATCAAACGTTCAAATAATATTCTTTTTTGTTGTTGTTGTTGTTCCTTTCAACTTTCTTTTTGTAACCTCTTGAAAAGCTTCATAATAACCCTCTATCCTTGAAAAAAGTATTTATATCATACTTAGTTTATTGAAATTTCAACGTACATTCTTTTTGTTGTTACTCTTTCCAACTTTCTTTCTGTAATCTCTTGAAAAACTTGATAATAACCCTCAACCATAGAAAATGCATTTATATTATGTTTCGTTTATCAAAATTTCCACGGACAGTTTTTTTGTTACTGCTTTTTCAAATTTTCTTTCTGAAACCTCTTAAAAAACCTCATAATAATCCTCAGTTGAAATTTTAATAAACTAAGTATAATATAAATACGAGTTTTCATAATAATCGTATTTATATTATACTTAGTTTATTAAAATTTCAACGCACATTCTTTTTGTTGTGTCTCTTTCTGACTTCTTT